>JAOXYL010000048.1:1017308-1027734 GCA_028564955.1 Terapon puta
ACATTGCAAACCCAGCTAGAAAATGTGGATGAACAACAAAGCATTTTATCATTCAGTCATCCAACACATTTGTGGGATTCATGAGGTTAAAGGTGTATGTTTCTTCAGCGAGATGAGAGATAAGAGATTAGATAATAAAAACTGTAAGAGTACAGAAAAATGGGTCACTTTAAATATGAATACTCAAATAGTGCCAGTATAGGACAATCATCATCACAATCATCACATCATAACTGTAATTTGGTTTTGGGTCCCATTGGTGGTAGGGCTGTAAGTACTCTTAAACTGAGCATCAAGCCTGTCAAGTGAAACACATTACATACCAACTGACATATGTTTGTTCTCTCCTCCACAGGTCGCAAGTGCTCACGCCTCAAAGTCGGACATTGTCAAATCCAAATCCACACTAAAGCATATATGGACAGAAAGCAGTAAGGATATGTCCATCAGTAGGCTGCTGTCACAGACTCTACATGGAAAAGAGAACAGCACAGCCTTGGACCTTCGCTATGACACTCCAGAGCCCTACTCTGAGCAGGACCTGTGGGACTGGCTGAGGAACTCCACAGACTTGCAGGACTCGAGGCCACGAGCTAAACGGCGGCCAATGGTCAAGACGGGGAAGTTCAAGAAGATGTTTGGCTGGGGGGACTTCCACTCCAACATCAAAACGGTCAAGCTCAACCTGCTGATCACTGGGAAGATCGTGGACCACGGCAACGGCACCTTCAGTGTCTACTTTCGCCACAATTCCACAGGCCAGGGCAACGTGTCCGTCAGCTTGGTCCCGCCAACCAAAATAGTGGAGTTTGATGTGGCAGCGCAACAGTCTGTCATCGACGCCAAGGACTCAAAGTCCTTCAACTGCCGTATCGAGTACGAGAAGGTGGAGAAGGGCGCCAAAAACACGCTCTGCAACTTCGACCCATCCAAGACCTGCTACCAGGAGCAAACCCAGAGCCATGTCTCCTGGCTCTGCTCCAAACCCTTCAAAGTCATTTGCATCTTCATTTCCTTCTACAGCACCGACTACAAACTGGTGCAGAAAGTTTGCCCGGATTACAACTACCACAGTGACACTCCCTACTTCCCCTCCGGCTGACGTTCCCTTGCATTAACTTACCGAAAAGAGGATGAGTAGAGCACAGACTGGGGCCTCTACCTTTCCCAGAGAGATGTGTATGTTAGCCGCACTGTCCCTGAACATGTTCATACCAGAGTGTCACCGTCCCAACTGATTTCCCAGATTAATGTTTGGAATTTGCAGAGAGGGCAGTTACTTTTAACTGTTAAAAAGTGATACATATGACTGTACAATGCTTAAAATGACCCAAGAATCTCTGTGATTTCTCAGATTATTAGTTAGAATTTGTGTTTCTTTGTCTTTTTTTCTCAGAATTATGTTTTGTCCCTGTTGAACCATGTGTAGATATCAGAGGCTTATTAGTCCTTCTGGAATTGTTATTAGACACAAAGTGCAGGTTTAATGACTTTGCCCCTTGTTGTTTGCTTTACGTTTAGTTCACACTTCTTGTCAAAATAGATGTCAATTACTTTGCTTTCCTTTTTCACCATGTTTCATATACAGTGCATTACCTCTCTGGACATTGTATGGGCTTGTTTGCCCCTGCTGTGCTATTTATGCTCTGCAGTTTATCCTACATAACTGGAAAATAAAATTAACTCCTCACTGAAAAAATACATTTTTTAAAAAAATCAGACGTCAGACGTTAAAAAAAACCTGCAAAGCTGCTGAAAAGGACAGTGAATATTCCAATGTGAGTTTGATGCTTTTAGAAACGGTGGTCTTGCCTGTGTAGGGGTGAGCTGGAACTGGGCAGGCTTCTCCCTCAGGCAAGTTTCAGTTCGGGGAGAAAATGTGTTAACACGCTCAGATACTGTAACACTGTCAATCTTCAGCTGTCGTCAGCTTTATATTGAGTTTGTTGGATGATTGCTTCATTCTTGGCTGATTGAACGTCTGATTACCTGACTGATTGATCTGTGGATCGTTTGTGGGGGATGGGGCTTGCTCATTGTCACTTAATATATCAACTGTAGTGTATTGAATTCTATATCTTAGAACCTAATTTGTATGAATGGTTTGTATTGTACATAGTTTATCCCAATTGCTCTGCTTCTGTACATGCCCCCCATGAGCTGTGTGTTTACCCCCTACCCACTCAGTCCTCTTGTTCACTCCATTTATGCTTGTTCTTACCACAAACAAAGAAACTAGAAAATGATGTTGCTGACCTAGATGTGAATTTCATGAAAACAGCAATCCTGTACAGAAGCTGTAAAACTCACTAAATATATTAAAAGTATTCATTGAAAGTTTCTTTATTGGGGGGGAAGGTGGGGCTTAGAGATGTACATATGAATTAAAGAATACAGTAAATTTTATCAATTGAATGTTGGTATGTGTGAGTTCTTTCCTTGAGTCTTGTAATAATGAGTGACTAATGATTTACCTGGTTACATATCAAACAAACTGTCAGTTACTGGAAGGACGCCAGTATCCAGTGTGTAGTAATACACTGTATTACAACAAAGTAGTTCTCTGTTCCTAGTGGACTTGGCAGGAGAACTAGGCAGCACAAAGAGAATCAAATTGACTGGATTGACTTTAAATATGTTATTAGACGTGTTAGAACTTAAAGCATCTTTCTGAATGATGAAGCTCATTTTGGTCTGAACAATGCTCTAACCCTATGGTCCAGTGTGGAATGTTCTATAGCTACTTAAATGATAGAAAGAAATTAAAGACATTTGCAAAATGGGAACATTGGTTTCATCACTGTCCAGAGTCCTGTTTATTTCCAGTTTTACAAAATCCACTTACAAAGCTCGGCCTCATAACGGATCCGTTACATACCGTTATCACATTAATGTAAGATATAAGGCTAATCAGATCTACTCTGAGCTGGTGGTTGGGCAAAAACTGGAGGGGTGGTCAAACAATTCACTAGATAAATGTTAAAAAACAAATACATTGAAATATATTTTTAAAAATTGTAAGACATGTCACCCACAGTGACAGTAACTTCAGTAACTTATATTCACTCGTGTTTTGGGATTATGACAAGACACTTGCATTCATGTCCATAGAAAATAAACTATGTTCAATATAAAAGTAGGATTAGAGCTGAATAACAATTGGGGTTAGGTTATGGTTTGAAAGAAACAATAAACTAATTTCTAGATTGACACATGACATCGGCCCCTGAATATCAATTGCACACTGTGGCATTGTAATTCAATGTGCTTGTACTTGCTAGTGTAAGGATACAGGATTTCACTACTCGATTAACAGGTCAGATCATTCATACTTTTCCCATTACACCGTCCCTGTATCTGACTAAACCTGCTCATAATATAAATATCGGAGCTGAGATGATGCAATGTCACCACATTGTGACTAGGTCACCAATTCTGTCTTATGCTTTTGTTGCTCTTTCTATGTCATTTTTACATTTTCCAACAAATTGTGAAGACAACCCTCGGTGACACAAACAGTGAAGTGCATGGATGCCACAATAGACTTTATATAATGCCAATTACAGTCCCAGCCCTTAAGACAGCTTTGAAAAGAGTCAGTGTCAGATCATCACGCTGAACAAAAACCAAGAGCTGTGAACAAAGGCTGCAAAAAACAACAAGGAAATGAAGGCTGCCATTATGGACCTGGATAATCTTTGCCTTGCATGCTTTAAATGTACAACTGTGTAACTGGATAAGTCGTAAAACAGGTTATATTCAAACGTGTTTCCATTTAAAATGATGTTTTTCTTGAGGCTGAAGAGAGGACTATGAAGTACTTGATGTGTATTATGATAAATCACGCAGCCTCCATATTTCTCATGTGTATAGTGTACAAACAGAGTGTGTGTAAACAGTCTGTGAAAAGCGTCACATTGCCTCCACAGTAAAAGAGACCCAAAACACATAAGCTCCGTGCCTGACTATAATTACTTCTTGGATCTTCCTCTGATTTCGCACCATGTGTGATCGAGCAGATTTCCTAATAATCGAGTGTGCCAGAAAGCTGGACACATAGAGGTGAACTTGTATTTCAGTCCCTTGGAGATGTGGAGATTGGGATGCGAGACTGATAGCGTCTGTTCTGGGACTTCACAGTGGCACCTGCCATCGAATCCTCCGACTCGGCAGTTTGGATCAGCAGTCGGCTTTAAACAGATTAGGGGCTCTGGGGGAGGGAAATCCGCTGTCTTTAGCTGGCGCACAACTTATCAGTAATTAAAGTGGATGCCAGGTTTGTGTGTTCATTGGCGGTCCGTAGAGTGCTTTTATAGCTGTCCTCATTAAGGAGCTGCCTCCAAAAGTTTGCCCTCAATGCTCACTTTTAACAAGACAGTAGGGATTTCATAATATATGGATAAATACGGTCCGTGTAGAAGCAAACACACAAAAAAACGATTGCTATTTATTTTACATTTATATACATTTTTGTTTCCTGTCTTGCCTATTTTACATTACAGTAATGCCATAGAGGAAATATTTGGGTTTGATTTCCATGTGAACCCATATGTTACATTTCACATGGATATTTGCTCTGATCATTAACAGTTAACCCTCCTATTATCTTTGGGGTCAATTTAACCCCATTCACTGCTTAACATCTTTAAATTAATGATAAACATAATTTTTTTGCTTCATATTAACTTTTCTTAATTTAAGGGGGACAACGAGGTAAACTTAAGATTAACATAATGATATGTTTTCAATGTCCTGTACACACGCTGTACCTATACATGTATAGGTATGTATACATGTACCCTGCCTCTCGCCAAAATTATAGCTGGGATAGGCTCCAGCACCCTGTGACCCTGCCTGGCAGGACAAAGCAGGTATAGAAAATGGATAGAAATAATATGAGATTTTTTTTTGTCATTGCACAACAATAACATGACGAAATCATTGAAATTCTTAAGTCTCTTGCTCCCTATAACCATGCTTAAGAATATAATAAACCACTCAATAAATAATAGTGCAATAATCAAAATTAAACAAATTGGACGTCAATATTACAAGAAAAATATGCAACTTCAAGAGAACAGTGCGACATATGTCAAGTTATTTTAGTGGAGGTATAATAGTTCTATGAGTTTTTAGAGTTTAAAAGAGTCTTATGGCCTGGGGGATGAAGCTTCCCTGACCCTGGTGGTTCGGGCTCGAATGCTGATGAACTGGTGACTTCAGTTTTTGATGATCTTGGTGGCCTTCCTCTTACACTGCTAGGTGTAGAGGTCCTCCATCCGGATCCTTGAGTCCATTAATAAAGCAATGAGTACTAAAACACCAAAATATGTCTTCACAATCTTAGGTCAATCAGATTTTATGGTGATCTGCATATTTCTCCATAGCCGCATAAGAGATGTTCTGGGTGTATAAGTGAGGGGGTTTAGGTAGCCAACAAACAAACATTTAGTCTCTTACACATAAACCTGGGTAACAATTTGAATCATAATCATTATGGAGGTTTATATTGTTAGGGTCAAACTGACCCCGAGGATAAAAGATGTTTGTACAGTCATGGTAGGGTTAAATAAAGAGCTACAAGTGAAGGAAAGAAACACGGAGCATTATGTGTGAAATAAAGGACATAATGTACAAACTTGCTAATGCAGATGTAAGAGCGGTTATTACAAATGAAATGTCCTACGATACTAAACCAACTAACTAATGAAACATTTTATTCTAAAATAGATGTGATCTTACAAACTTCAAAATAAAAAAAATAAAATAGAGATATCTTTCTTTATATTTATATCCCCATTTCTAAATCTCAATCAAGTTTTTGACAAAATATCATCTCACCACTACTCTTACTTTTGCTCTCCAACGTTCTGTAACACCAGACAGGATGATGACAATGGACAGCTCTGCAAACTCTATTAACTTCAGTTAATTTCTCTTTATGTCCAGGTGCCAAAGATTTGTTTTAATTTTCACTAAATATGAATCTATTGAATGATAACTATAGGATAATTAAGGTTAGGGAAAGTTTGTAATGATGACAGACAGCCTATGGTTAGGGCAGGGAAAGGACCATAAAATAAGTAAAGACATTTATCTCAACCTGACATATTTCTCTCTCCTCAATTTGTCTACAGTCTCTACAGTGTTGGAAGTCAGCAGGACTCATAGAGCTACAGGGAACACTTTCATAGGAAATATGGCGGATTAAAACAAACTGGAAGTTTTCTTAAAGGCTGGGCAGCTAAAAGCTTTAAAATTTGGTTTACGGATCGTGGCTATGGTTACAAAAGATGGGACATGAACTCAATTCGCGCAAAGGTAAAATGTGCCAATGCTGATCCACCGGACCATCCTTACATTCTACTACTTGGATTCCTGAACTGGCAGCAAACATTGCTTCATCAACCAATATGAACACATTTCCTTTGGCTACTGGGCTGGAGCTGCATAAGGTGCATGGATCCCTGCAAAACGGATGGCAGGATGTTCTGTAATCATATTCTCTTGGAGCCTTTTTCTGCAGATCAGAATAGATGCTTACAGCGTCAGCTAATGCAACTTCCATCTCATTTACTGTTGTTTCATCTCATTTCATCAGGTCCTTTTGAATTTAAGCTTTGGTCTTCATTTTGCCAGTTTACACATTGGCTAAATGAACATGCTTTTTATAAAACAAGATATGGTCTGGAATATTTGAACAGTACTAATAACCCAGCAGAAAAAGCAGTTGTGAAGTTTCTCTAAGCAACGTAGATGTAATCACTTTGATGGATTTTGGATTGTTGTAGAAAATCATCTCTGTGGCCAACAAAAGTTTATCGTGCTTATTTGTTTTGTTAAAGATATAGCTTAGGACCCTTGGGAATAAAAAACAATTTTATGGCTTTTGAAGCATTATGCAGTCACAGAAAGTAACAAGGCAACGTTAGGCCATAAACAAACTACATTACTGCTGCATGACTTCAGCATCATCAGAGACTGAAAAGGAGGACTAATGTGTTTGGTGTGATGATGTTTAATGTCCATCTGACAACTGGAGAGACATTTTGGGCTACCTTGCTAAGCCTGCTGCCCCCACGACCCGGCCCTGGATATGTGGAAGAAAATGGATGGATGTATGGATGGACTCAAGTCTTACTTGATGTGGATATTGACGGTATAGTCTGAAAGCAGAAAGCTACTGATACTGAACACCTTTGATAGTAAAGCACCAGATTACCAACATTTAGTGAAATAAAGTAAAAATAATGTTTTAGAAACTGTAATGGGGCTTTAGATGTAAATTTGTGTTGCATAGCATTTTTCTCAGTTCCTGGTTGTGTAGTTTTTAAGCCTAAAATGAAAATAACTATTTGCTTTGTAGAACAAATTAAAATATATATGACAGCTCAGATTAAACGTAACTGAATAATGTAATTTAGTCCATTGAGCAAAAATAAAGCTTTACCAGCTGCTATTATGTCATTGTATAATAAATGTTGCTAATAAAATGGGCGTAAGGGTTATATGCTTGCACATTTTTGCCATAACAAATGTGAAGATGAAACAGTTTATCCACTATAAACACCTAATTATGTGAATAAGCAGACTTTGGATATAATCTGCCATGAAATGAAGTATGACCCAGTCTTTAGCCTAGTTATGTAATTGACCATTTTTTAATTTGCCTAATCAGTAAATCTGACAAAACGCTTTCTTCCCTCTGCTGGCTCCGGACATTTTATTCATATGACTTCATCATCAGTGGCTATAATTAAGAAAAACAACATGTATTTACCAGTACTGGTCCTGCCAGTGGAGCAGCCTAACCTGCCTCCTCTCTATTCAGCAGCACATAACATTATCTCATGTCAATATTTCCCTGCACAGGTTGTGTCCCACTCAGCTGTATGATGAATGTCTGTAATAACTGCAGATCTGATATGCATCCAAGAGTCCCCTTGTTTATGATAAGGGTTCTTCCCATGAGAAGACATATCTGTGAAATCAGGGCATCAGAACAATGAGTTTGGGATCCTGCCCACATTAAGCCATCTTTGCCAATCTCATCCTGACCTAAACTGCGCTTTTCCCTGAACAGAATTTCTGCTTTAATCAAAAGCGGAATAGAAAAAGGACCTTGCGTGCCTCTGGGATATTTTTCCATTAACCATTTTGACACATGACTGACTGTGGGGGATTATTGGTTTTTGAAGAACTATTAACAGCTGTACATTTGCATTTTAATACAGTTTTCCTCAACTTACTAATGCAATTTACTTCTCAGCTTTGTTGCCACCTCATTCCTTCAGCAATTCAGACTAACAGCAAAAAGCCCTCCAGCTTTAATCATTTTAATTGCCATGAAATATTAGTTTTCATTAATCACTTATGAATCTTCACAATTAGACACTGGCCAATACAACTCCTCTCCTGAACTGTTGCTTGTCGCTTCCCGCAAGGTTTTGGAAGATCCATATGGAATCCTAAATGGCAGAAAAAGGTTCACCTTGGGTCATACAAGATGTTTACTTCATTAAAATGTTTGCTGTCCAGGCTTCATTTGTTGTTTTTAGAAAAACTGCTGAAGAGATTTTCCAGAAAAGAAAAACCCAACACAGTGATTCCAGGATGCTCTAAGAAAGGCATTAAAATTCACCAGTGCTGAGCTGAACTTAAAATAATCAATTCACAGAAATATTCATACAGTAATAACTCAAATATCCTATTTCTGTTTTCCGTCCCTGGCTGGCCCTGTTGGACTGGGAGGTGAAAAGGTTGTTTGATAGAGGTCCCTTAACATCTCTTTCCCACAGTGAAAACGTTCCCATGGATTAGTTATTCAGATGTCTTAGAGTTCTTGCGTCTCTCTGGCCTTCTCTGCAGAAAGACAGTGTTTCCTTCCACTTCTGGAACATTTGTCCTCAGCAGGAGTTCGACCACCTTCCCTCTTAAACAGAACACATTAGTCTCTGAATATTACCTGTGACTGTGACTGACGCATGAGTATTTGCATGACATTTTCAAAGGGCAAAAATAAACTGAAGGTGTGCTTTTTATTTCTTTTCCTTTTTTTTTCTTTGGCATTTTGTGCATTTAAGGACGGGACGTTTTGTTCCAACAAATAATTTCATAAAGTAAGTCTGCAGGTAACCTTAACTACAGTGCTCAGTAAATTGTCTCCCATGGGACTCATGGGACTGGGTCACTGTATCACCATACTATCCATCATCCATCACTGTCCATCCTGCTTTGTAACATTTACTTTGTCCCCATTTATAATAACTGACTAGTTTTAACATGCTTTTCCTCCGATACTGTTCATTTCAGTCCAGTTTTGGCTGACTTGCAGGTCAAAGTTCACCTTCATTCAACTTTGGCCATGAACTTCTATGTTAAGTATGTGGGTGTCATTCGCATTTTTAATACATCATCTCAACAATGAAACAGTTCTGCTCCACTCAATAGTAAAACTTATTGCCCATGTTGGAATTGTAACATCATATCCTTTTTCTTTGATGAGCGATGGAATATTTTGACTGGACAGAAGTCGAATAAGATTGCACTTTTAAACTGTACTCAGATTATATTGAGACTTTTATATTGAGCAGCTGTATGTCTGGGGAAAAAAAAACGTTCTATGCATATATTGTAACTAATGTTTATTAAGGTTAATTGACCATTTACAAATGTTTAGTAGTTTATTCATAAGTACAGCTTTAGGGTAGCACACTTTTCACTAAGTCTTGACTCATTTATTATACTGCTTCGATTCAGTTCATGTAGTGTTTCCCACAGCCCGGTATTTTAACTCTGTTTTAACTATAACTTTTTCCATCAATCAATTACTTTCCATAATTATATTTTAGATTTATTGATGCTACTAATTTCGACCTTTTCAAGTTATCATGTCATTTTGTCTCCAAACCCTTGTGCATAGTTTTTTTTTTTTTTTAAATTCCATTGTTATTTTAGTTAATGTACTGCTTAGTATTTATTTCTGGTATTCTGGATGATTATCTGTATTTATTTGTGCCGTTGCACAGCTACAACCATCAAATTATCATAACCTTATCAATAAGATGTATGTTATCATATTTATTGATCAAACTGGTTTTTGTTTATGCATTTTAAGAATGCATGGCTGTTTTTGCAACTGAGCTCAGACCAGAACTTCATTTGCTTCATTTGAAATAAAAAACATACCACCAAATGGTTGCTCAGTCTTTATCGCTGCTTCATGCCTGCCTCTTACAGTTCACAGACTGTTCCTAGTTCTGCTTGTCTGCCCTTTGCTTGCACTGTTTGCTCTTGCTGACTGATTACCTGCCACCAAACTCTGCCTCAAAGTTCTTCACTTTCAAGTTAACGACTGATTCTTTCAACTGCTCTGTCACTGCTTTTGAATCTCTTTGTGCAGAACCAGTAAGTAGGTAGTGTGAAA
>JAOXYL010000048.1:1036574-1049712 GCA_028564955.1 Terapon puta
AGAATGTATTCATATACATGATACTTAGACTTAGACTTCACTTTATTGATCCCTTTGGGATGACTCCCTCAGGGAAATTCAAATAAAAGATACAGAGGCTAACTAAGCAATGGGAGTTGAGGACAGTTGGGACAACATTTAAAATACACACCTGCAGTTACAATTCAGATGAATATTTTACATGGAAAACACACAGCAAGCTTTTAAAATGTGGTGCACCTTTAAAGATAAACCTGTGATTTCCAATGTTTTGGCTTATCACCTCTTACAAAACTCAGTGTCCATTTGTCTTGTTGTGCTTCAGTTGTCAGAGGTGACTGGCTACAGAAATCATGAATCAGAAAATCAAAAATAATATTTTAATAATAAAACTTTTTTTCATGATAACTTTGTTCATGGACAAACAAACTAAATGTTCAGTCAGTAAAAACTGCTCTGCCTCAGGCAGCTACAGTAAAGTTCTAGTTCTCCCCTGATGCCTCGGTATAAACAGTGAAAAATGTCAAATTGACCCAAATTGAAGTTTGTGACATGCAGATTGGAAATGCTCCAATGTAATATATTCACTGATCTCTAACCCTTTGATTCCCTTTGATGAAAAATGTAGCACATGATAATATAGCAGTATTTGTAAGTCAGACACTGAGATTTGGAAGTGAGGCCTCTGAGGTTTGTTCTCCCAGCATGCCCCATTTTCTGACAAAAATGAGAAGTGAAGCACAAAGTGAACTGCATCTATCTTGATCTGTGTTGTTTTTAGCCTACCTTGTCCCGTATCCTGGTGCTAGCGTAAATGCACAGTGTGGGAATGTCTAGAAACAAATGGACTCCTTCATTGGTTGTGACAGCTGCACAGGATTTGAAGGACAGGAACTAATTTGTCCCTCGTACGCAAATAAAAACAGGAGAAGCAGGGTGAATAAGTGGCTTATTATGGGCAGGTGTTGAGGAAACCTTATAAATGCAAATATCAGTCAGCCTCTTTCTCTTCCATCAAGATAGATTCAGTGTTCTTTCTTTTCTTCTGAAAAATATCAGTTATATATAAATATAGAATTTCATTTTCTTCCTATAGACCATCTCAGCACTTTGCATTAGTGCTTTTTATTATATAGGGAAGATGAAGTCAATGCTCGATCACACAAAAACTTAATTTAGTAATATTGTCTATAATAACAGTAAAATATAAAAGAGTGTATTTGTGTTTGTCTTTTATCCAACTATACTACATGAACTTTCAGTATTCCTGCCCCAGTTTCATAGTTCATCTATCGCGTATTCATGGCTATCAAAAAGAGTACTGCATCATTTCACCGCCCCCCCAACATCTGAGAATGTATTGTACTGTATTATTACTTTATCTAAAAATCACATCTTAGACAGATCAAGAATCATTCTTTGTGATTGTGACAGTCATCTCAGTTGAACTTGTTGATGATTTTTGGTCTATTATTGAAATTCAACAGTCACTTGAAGGACGACCCACCACGTGATGAATTCTAATTGACGACATAATCTGACCTGAAAGATCTTCAGAAATGTTTTAAAGCACACACATACTTTGCCGGGAGTAACAATATTTTCTAATGTGGTTTCAACAAAATTCAGTCACAGCGTTAAAAAATGTTTAAATGACATCTACGCTTTCTCCTTTATTAGAAAAATACAAAAACTATAAACATGCAAATATTTATATCTCCTACTGGTATTAACACAGACTTCAAGTTTCCATCACACTTTTGAAAATGTTCAAACTAGTCGCACAAGGTGTGTTTCTATAACAATTATCAAAATAGGTGCCAATTAAATTTCTAAATTAATTGTAGTTTCTAAATAAAATTGTAGTCTGAACTGGACTGTAAAGTGATATGACAAGAAATTACACCATCGGTAGATGTACCTGGTGACATTTTATCACTAGGTATATCCAAGTTTGTCATATTCTTTTGAATCATTATTATATCGTGGTTTTAATAATGTCAGTCCTTGAACCTGCCGTGCTCATGAACTTACATATTGTTTGTTTTCGGCCGTTAATATCAGTGTTTTGTTATTGTTGTTTGTCTGGTTCCTCTGTGAAAAGCTGAGCTCTGTCTCAATGAGATGATGATTAAACAAAGACTAAGTGATAATGAAAAGTAATTGAGTATCATTCTGACATTGTGTCATGGAAATCCCCAGCCTCTCTCTCTCTGCATAGCAGCCTTTTTTGTGCAGAAACCCATCTTTTTAATGGGCTGCATGTTTTTGCTTGATCACATTATTCATCATTTCAAAAGGCAATCATGCTTGAACATCCAAAACAGAACTATTAGGCTGTTCAGCAGCTAGGACAGAGCTGCTTTTATACACAGATACTACACATACGCACATGCACGTTCATGCCATTGTAAAACTGAACGATCAGGATAATGTGAATACATTTGATTATATTAGTTATCATTGATTGACCTGATCACAGCAACAGACAAACATAATGTTGCTCCCTGAGGTAAAGGAGAAAAAAAGTACTTTGTATTATATGTGACGTAAAGACTATAGGGTTGTTAAAAATAAGGTTCAAAGATGGTCATAAATATGGTTAAAATGATTAAATGAAAGATTAAAAAATAGTGTGATAAATATGCTAAAAGATATTGCTCTAAATATTGTGTTTTATTGTGAAAGAGTTGTGTTAAGAGGAAGTAGAACTGGAGGTTTAGAGAAGTAGTGGTCATTTTTTGGTGTGTATAGAAAGAGAAGAGTTTCAGTTTTCTACCTACCTTCACACATGGACTAAACCCATGAACTCATTTATCTACAGTTTATTAAGACTCACGTTTAACTCCATATATGCTGATGATGATGTTCTCTGTACATGTGACATATATCACACGTCTGTCCGTCCCAGGGAGAGGGATCCCTCATCTGTCTCTTCCTCAGGTTTCTGCTTTTTCCCATAAAGGCTTTTTGGAAATTTTTCCTTACCCGGTTCGAGGGTCTAAGGACAGAGGGGGTCACAACTGTTCAGATTGTAGGGTGTATAATAATATATATATATTAATGCTGTATAGCTGGAGCTGAACATTTGTTGGCTCTCCTGGTGACCCTGCAGTATTCTGGTGCAGCGTGTAACTACCTGCACTGGTGGTTTTATTAGTTTTTTTATCAGTTCTATTAGTTATACTGGTCTATTGCTTTAGTTGTTAAATGTATTAATCCTGGAACCTATGAATGTACAGTGGTCCCTCATTTATCGCGGGGGTTACGTTCTAAAAACAACCCGCGATAGGCGAAATCCGCAAAGTAGTCAGCTTTATTTTTTACAATTATTATAGATGCTTTAAGGCTGTAAAAGCCCTCACTACACACTTTATACACTTTTCTCAGACAGGCATTAACATTTTCTCACTTTTCTCTCTTGTTCAAACAAGAAAAATAAATCCAGTCTTATAGAATGAAACCAAACATCAAAACCTGTTTTCAGCCAGCGATCGAAGATTTCTGTACATTTGTAGGAGACTAATTGACAATGGTCTACAATCCCTTAGCCAATCAGGATACAGAACACAACGTCCTTAAAAAAAAAAGCGTGCATAATTGCACTAAAAAATCTGCGAAACAGCGAGGGACCACTGTATTTTATGATGTGAATGTAATGGATGACAGCCCTGTGTGGAGAGAACTTCCTTCATGCAAACAATATGCTCTTTCTCGTGTTATATTCCTAACGCAGTTACCGTGGTGACGTACGTTGTGAACCTAGCCTACTCACCGGCAGGTTTCAACAAACTGAGCCTCTCTCTGACTCCTGCTGGGCCTGAAGCAGCCGTCTGACACACCGTCTGATTTCCTCATTCATATAGTCCATATCAAAGAGCACACTGGAGCGCATGAGGAGGAGAACAGTGGAATCTCAACTGGATATTAGTTTGTTCTTTAGCATTACACCTTTTTGATCAGTCTATCCCAGGGTGATTCAACTAAAATTCAAAAAGGTCCAGTCAGCGAAAATGTATAAAAGCGAAGGTCGGGAACATCATAATATCTAACCTGAGCTAGTATCATACATGTTGATGTATGGTGATATATGTTATTGATTGTCACTTCACATTTAAGTAAACACACATAAGACTGTAGATAGGTATAATGTTCTTGTCTCATTAATTAAAAGAAGGGCTGCATTAAGAAATAAGAGATAAAGTTCATAACTTGAGAGAAATAAAGTTTAGCAGCAGCTTTTTCCTTTTTCTTTAACTGACTAACATCTTGACTGAACCGTCTACCAACTTTACAACATGACAAATCATAGCCATTAAACACTTTTACAAATCCTCTTCTGTCCATCTTCATCGTCTCTTAACCTTTGCCTGTATGTGGAGTGGCTAAATGTTTTGGCTTAAACTGCCCTTTCATTCCATAGTGCTTATGCTGAGTAGGCATGTCTCCTCACTTGTCCAGCACTTCTTTGCTGGGTTTTTGTACCTATCCCAATTCTATTCAGTCTGTCCCCTCTCGGTCATCTTGATTTTTTGCCTAAGAAGAAGCTGTTTACAGCTTCTTTTGTACTATTGATTCTGTTTCTTCTTGAAGCAGCCACCACCATAACAGCTTGTTAAATTGTGCAAGCCACACATTTTATCCTAAATAATCAAAAATTTTGACTTAAGCTAGAAATAAAATGGCCTAAGTCACCCTCATGACATAAACCATTGTTCTGTAGGGCATAAAGAGCATGATCCTTTTAGCTGAAGTTTTAAGCACTTTTACCCAAGATGGCCAGCATTATCAAAAGATGATTTAAGCCAAAAACTCATTTTCGTCAAAAAATGACGTAGGCCATTATTTTAATAGGGTGACAATGTGCAGGGAAACTGTGTGCACCCTTGGACCATGTGTTAGGTGACATAATGTGTCAGTCAGTACCTTTGAGCCTCTAGCAGTGCATGGTGGTGTTTGTACCTGCAGAGACTACACGCCCTGATTCGATTTTCTTATTTCACAGTGTTGAAGATGTTTTTTGGCGTATACGTTGAGGTGGTGTGCAGCTCCAAGCCAGTCTCAGCATGCAGGGTGTGAGGAGCGGGACAGTGTGGAGATGTAACCACCAGTTACTGGGCACGGAGAATGTACGGAGAGGTACCAGGAGTTAAACCTTTAAACTTAACTGCAGAAATGTGTTTAATTCCACAAGGCAAGTGTGACCAACATGCTTTTTAATTTGATTTAAAACGGTCCAACTGTCCAACCACCATCATTTATAAAAGTACAGAAATAATCTTGTTTTAATCATCTAACGATCGGGACATTTGTAAATCAAATTCAAGCTGATCGTTGTTTTGATTTTGCGTTTATAGCTGTTTTTTGTACAAATACTAAAAATAAAGTCACAGAGGGAAATAATAATCACCTTTGTGTTAAAGATTCACCCTTAAACAGCTTGTAAGCATCATGTTTTCTTCTCTTTTGTACATACTCATTTAATACACACAGACAGAAGTAGATACAGTATTTCAACCATTAGCATCTTTATAAGGAGACATCTGTCTTTTCAGGCTTCTATCTCTCTGCTTTACACAGCGTACAGCCGTATCTGAAAATGAATATTCATCAACACTGTGAGCCAGCGCTGGAACTCTTATAATAAGTTGTCTCGCCCGAGCACTTTCCTCAGATAATGGTGCATTTAAAATAACAAGAGACTTGAATCTTTCCGTCCTAATGACGTAGACTCTTCAGGCTTTTACAGATTTGAGACATTCTTTAACAAGTCATACATGTGTGACTCTCTAATAACATGACTAATTACAAGTTCTCCTTGACTGGTTCAGGATTCATTTCTTGATTTTTTTTTTTCTTTCATCAAATCCATGGTATATTTAGCATTTTCTTGTTTCCTGTCGACAAATTTCACATAACCTAGAAAACGATTGTGTCTTTTTTATCCTTCCTATTGTACACCTTCTGGCTCTCTCTGAGAACTCAACAACTGAGGTTGCTATGGTGGAGACACTTCTAAACACACACACATTTCTAAACTGTGAGATGCTTCATCCATTGAATTGAAAGTACGTTGACTTTGATAATGTCATCACGAGAGTTCATCACTAAAATGTTTCCTCACTACTTGATGGACTGATCACAGCCATGGTAAACAGATGTTGGAGCAGCCACACACAGTCACACACTTCACCATCAAACCTGTGACACAGTGGCAGAAAGGATGTAAAGTCTGGTTTGGTGCCACTTTTCACCTGTAAATAGATAAAAATACAGTAAGAGTTCCGAGCCCAGGTAGCATGGTTATTACCTCTGCCAAACAAGTGGTGGAGGTTATGTTTTTGCCATCTCTCTTTCTACCTTAAATTAAACATCATCATCGTCACAATCTTTGCTTTAGTAATGATTTAGAGATAAATAGCTGGGATATGTTATGTAATATCCCTGTAAGTCTAATGATCTTTTTATTTCTACTCAAAATTACCACAAATTAGCAAAATCATATCTATTTAAGAAATGATCATTATAGTTACCAGATTCAGATTCCTTTATTTGTCCCACAGTGGGGACGTCATTGTGGCGTCTTACTTTTGTGCTGCTCTCAAACTCCTGCTCACTAGTTTGTAGTAACAATCCACGGACACGCCAGCGTATCCAAAGGCGTTGTTTGGAGTTGTGTGGAAAGTGCAGACTTTAAACTAAGTTCTAGTTATTAAATCATGTTGATAGGTAAAAGAGTAACAGAGTTTTGATAAATTATTTCCTCAGTGTTTTTTCCTGAATATTGCCTTCATGTTTGGTGCAGGAAGACGATGTCTCACTTACTGTATGACTTCAAACTAAATACTAGTTATTTTTTAATTGTGTTGATACGCGGAAACAGGCTTGTGATAATTCATTTACTTCTTGTTCCTTCCTGAATATCGTTGTCACGTTTGGTGCGCATTTTGTGCAGGAAGAAACGGTAAATACAGACTGCTGTAAGGAAAGTACAAAACACCTAACACCGAATCAGTATTACATTTATATATACAATATAATATATTTGTAAGGATTTTAATTAGCAGTTTTCATATAAATATCTCCCCAAACAAGCATGGCCCATGCTGTAGTACATGCTGTATGTACTGCACATAATACACTGTACATACCCACCTGACGCCTGAGGCATTGATGCATTTTCATATAAATAGTTTAATTCAGTTAAATAAATAAATAATAAATAGATAAATCGTATTTTATACAAATTTTCATGTGAAGGTGTACTTGTTTACTCAGTAGTTATTTCTAAAGTAATTTTAAAAAATCAGAATAATTGTCTTATATTTCAGAATCGTGATATAAATCAAATCGCCAGCACCACCCTGGGTTAGCATCCACATTTTGTCGTGACGTCATACATGGCACACATCAACAGAGATGGAGCAAGACTGTTTCACATCATAATCATCGCTAAACATCAGCCTAATAAATTTAACTGTGCCATCACGTCCTGACTCGCATGACAGTAGGCCGGTCGCTGAACCCAGCTCACGAACAAGCTGGTTGCAGATTTATTGCAGTTTTTAGGAGACTTTAACGCCTCAAACAAAACCGAACAGCTGAAAGCACCCTCCCTCACCTTCACCAACAATCACTTGTCTCTCTGCACAAATCGTGTAAAGCAGAAACACAAGTTTGCCTCTGTCCAGTAGAGCAGGGGGATACAGCCCCTCAGGAGGAAGCACTGTACTAGTTTTCATGTGGGCTAACCTGAGAGAAAAATTATATCAACCTTTTGTTGAACAGAAGGACCCAAAATGCAAGACACACAGTAAGGCAAGTTTTAAGAAATAGTTTTAATGTTATAAAGTTGACCTGACAGGAACTGACGAGACTTCCATGAAAAAGAGAGACGATCTGGCAACGAGACGCGGACTATATATACACATGAGGTGATGGAGAACAGGTGAACACAATCAGGGCGGGGCAGACAATCACAAGGTGGGAACACACAAAGGGTGGAAGTCAAGGGACCTGAAACGAGAGGAGAGTTAGGGATTTCAAAATAAAAGACACGCCAGAACAGGAAACAGACAAAACTTAACAAACTTGACGAGACGTCACATCTTTCTGGTTAATGGTGCAGGTTGTTTGCATTTATTGCCCCCCTCCCAAACAGGGCATCTCGGGTGTTATGGTGTGTTGGTGTCTTTCCATAATCTGATGCACATGTTTGTTCATTTCTGTTTTTCACGGTCACACTCCCTTATGATCTCTCCACTTTTTCCTTCTGTGTCTTCAGATTTTATGGTGGGACTCCCAATTTGATATTAACGCTACCAGTTTCACACTGGGGCTACCAGAGGCACAAACACTGTAATCCTATCACAGAGAGCTGGCAATCTGCACTAGAAACAGGTCTGCATTAGCTTCAAGATTTTTTTTTGTTCTGAAAAGTTTGTCTTAAAAATACCTTGGGCTGTGGCTCGATATAAACTGGACTGGACAACACACAGCAGCCACTGGTATGGGCAGACACAGAGCAGGCTGTGCTTCCTGAGGAGACTGTGGTCCTGCAACATCTGCAGCACACTGCTGTGGACACATGAAGGACACATGCAGACTGAATAAAGTGATCAGGCTCTGTGGTTGGCATGAAGCTGGACTCCCTGGTGATGGTGGCAGAGACGAGGACTTTGGACAAACTGCTGGATATTATGGACAACTGCACTCTGCACACTGTCATCAGCAACCAGAGGAGCCTGTTCAGTGACAGACTGCTCCTTCACATGTGCAGGACCAACAGGCTGAAGAACTCCTTTGTCCATCTTTTTCTTTTCTTTTGTGAGCAATACCCTCATCCACAGTGCAATAATTAAACTTAATAACCATATTCCACATGAGCCATATTTATTTATTTATCGTATCCTAATTAGAAGTAATTGTTTGTTTGTTGTTTGTATGTTTATTGTAATCCCTTTACTTTTTTTAAAATCCTAATTGAAACAGTCCTGTGTGCTGCGTTCTCTCTATATGCTGCTGGAAATGTACATTTCCCTGAGGGAATCCCCAAAGGGATCAGTAAGTCAAGTCTAAGTCCACCCTCTAGTCTATCATGGACAGCTGCTGAATGTGTTTTCTGGAACAGAGCTACAGTTCTGAGAGGAACCAGAGAGCTGATGATAATTCTCTGTCAGTCATCACCATCAAAGACACGTGTCACTTTGCATTTGGCTGTTTTACCTGTAGGTTTAACAGAAATATTTACCTGTGCAACTTCACTTCACAACTTTTTCTTTGTGCTCGTTGTTGTTTTGGACACCTGGAAGATCTGGAGACGCAGCACATCCCAAGACAGAGGTGATCAGACGGGTTGAACACAAAGCCAGATTTTAGCCACTTTATATGGACCGCTTTATTTGGAAACTGAAGGGGAGAATGAAAATATTGAAAATATTGCTAATAATAGCTTGTTTCATGAGACAGCTGTGAGTGGCTCATTTGAAGCACAGAGCGGGTCTGTAAATTGTGATGGATGCTTATAGTGGATAGTTTGGGTAATCATTTTATTGTTCAGTTTCATTTTCTCCTCTAAATTGGCCCTGCCAGAAATTTGTTTACAACCTGTCTGATCATCATGTTTCGTTCCCCTGCACATTCCTCACAGTGATGCTGCTGAGTGTGTTGTTGTGTAGTGTGTGCGATAGGAAGGACAAAAAAAAGTAAGAAAGTAATGGATTTATCCTTTAGAATGACAAGTGCAGACAGCAGAGGAACTAAGAAGCTAAGCCTGCTGCACGGTGAGCAACCTGAAAGTAGAAGCGGTCGTGAGAAAAAAGACTCGCGGGATGAGCGACGTGCAGCGTGTGCAGGACAGGAGGCGCTATCAGCTCCAGCACGGAGGCCCCGGTTACACTGGATCTTCATCATCAGTCAGATGGGATTCTTTGAGCCGAGGGCTTCTGTGACTCTCCGTGAGAGGAGGGAGATGTGTATCGGAGGAGAATTGATATCCACGCTGCCTTCCCCTCCTGTGACAGGCTCATCACACACCACACTCCAGACCTCTGCTTCATAAACGTCAGACGGCACACTCTCTGTGCAGCTCCCACACACTCCAGGATACCACACACGCCGTACACACCAAACGTTAGACTATAATGACTTGTTAAAGGCGTGGTCAGCCTCTGATGGCCTACATATATTTATTAGGTCCAAACATCAGCAGTTTTTTGGTTCTTTTCATCACAGTTCATTTTCTTATTGGAAACTTTCCACATAAAATTAGTTTAGGATCTCAACCGTCCAATGTGCAAAAGTGACATGAAGGTGGCAGATGTGGCCAGATGCTTAATCTGACTCATGTCTGCCTATAAAAGGCTGTTATCATAAAGCAACTGTGCTTTGGTTAATAACACAATAGATATACTTAAAATAATTTGTAAACTCCTTATAGATAGTTTGAACTTCTTTTATTTTTATTATTTGGGCACATTCACTACTTAGCCTAAACACACTGTGTTGTCCTGATTCATTCATGTACATGTAGGACATCTTTTATTATAATTAAATGTGTATTTGTTTGCCTGCTTGTCCATAGCTAACAGGGTTAAGAAGAAGTAGCGTGTGAACACTTTCACTCTTATTATTATTCCTCTTTTTACTTTTATTTAAGATAATCATGTTTTAGATTTAATAACAGTTCCAAGAATACTTGGGGGATGAAATGTCAAAACACCTTCTAGCAGTTCCTGTTTGTGCTGTAACCATGGAGACAACAATCGCTGGATTGCTAGTGATACCGAAGAACACTTGATGACATGAAAAACATGATGTTTAGGACACAAAATGTGAAGTAATAAGGGGCATCAATAAGGAGCAAGTGGACAGAAAGAGTTGAAGCATTATCATCTGTGTTTTCATGTTTGACTGATTTGTGATTAATGTCAAATCTATGCTTTAGCTATTATTATTATTAAAGTATTATTAAAGTATAGACCCATTCATATCTATGTTTTTTTGCAATTTGCGAAATATGTAGAAATTTAGAAAGGAGAATATGCACAGACAAATATTTTAGAATTATCAAAAGAAAAAAAGAAAGAAATGTATCTGCTCTCTGTAGCTTCGTGATGTCAGCATCAGTGCCTTTTCATTTTAATCCCAGAATCTTTGTCTATTGAATTTATTCCTGCACAGGTTTCCTATTGGAAGGCTTGACCTGAAAATACACATTTTCATCACTAAAGTACATTTATTACTGTTACCCTGGGTTTTAGTGGAGAGTGCTGGTGTCCCAGTGCTGAGTTAACTAAGGGCGTAAATTATAGAGTAATTGAAAAGTTGCAAATATGTGAAATGATTCAGTGGGAAATTTCTAGGTGATTACACTCAACGAGTTCAAAGTACTTATCTGAGGACCATTAAAACAGCCATTACATCTGCAGATCTCACCTTAGGATGGTGAATAGAGAAGGTGCAGAATAAAGGACGGGGGTAAGGTGTGCATCTGTGTGCTGTGGTGCATGATGGGTGGTGAATCACAGAACAAATTCTATGTTTACAGCAGGAGTATGGGACCTGTATAAAAATAGTAAATAAAAGTGTTTGTGTGTGTGTGTGTGTATGCATGAGAAAAAGAGGGTAAGACAAGGGAATCTACCATCTAGAAGAACAATTCAAAATCCAAAGACAAAGCAGAATTTCTAAATCCAGTCACCAGAGTGAGAGACGAGAGGTTTCTGATTATCATTTTGTCTTTTGTCCAATATTCGTCTTCTCAGTCAGGCAAGGTCCAATAATGCGGTCTTGACAGGTTCCTAGTCTGCATAATCACTCCTGTCACAGGAGACGAAGGGGACACCATGAAGAATTTCCTCCAGAGTCATCATTGTCATTGTGTGGAGCCTCGTGCTTAGCCCTGTCACCTGCAATTAATGTCAATGGGAAAGTGTTGCCCGGCTGACACCGAGTTTAACTCTATGACAGGCTGTCAGCGCCGGGCTCCCTCCATCACTGTGACTCGCTCAGCGGTTCACAAAGGGGAGCTGGAGAGCTCCCAGAGATCTGTGATATGTGTTGGTAGGACTGAAGGAAGCTCTGCGATGCGGCGGCACTTCAGCTAACAGTCGAAAAGCTCGGCGGTCGTCGCCGATGTCAGAAAAATTGTTTGCTGGCAAAATAAAATCGTTTTATTTTTTTTAATCAACTGATTACTCNNNNTGATTACTCGGTCGGAATAACAATCATTTTTCAGGAACTCGCTGATAGAACGCCTTTTTATCCAAAGCCACCGTGAAACGTCTTTAGCCTCTGTAACGTGATGTATGTCAGAGTGAAAGGAAATATTTGGCCGGTGTAATTTCAAGAGACGTTTGATAAAATCAGTCAGGGATTTGATTAGATTGATCTCAAGGTGTGGCGAGGCATAGTGAGCACTGTGATCGGGAGGCAGAGAACAAGGAACAAGTCAATATACTAGACTGCAACAATGCTCTTTAGAGAGTGTACAAAAAATGTTTTTACACTGAGATAATCCAACAGGTTCAAAAGCATGATGGCTTTATTCGAAGGTAAAAGTCACAGTGTCAGCACATGCTGACCACTTTCAAGAGGCCATTAGAGAAGACACGTCCAATCACCAAGAGTCCCCAATCGAGACAACAATTAAATAGGACCTGCCTGACAACGTGAATTAGACCAAAACAAAAACCTCAAAAGCTAGACATCATACCGGGATCCAAAGAAATTCAGGAACAAGTGAGAAAGAAAGTAATTGAGATCTATCAGTCTGGAAAAGTTATAAAGCCACGTCTAAAGCTTTGGGACTCCAGCAAACAGTGAGTGCCGTTATCCACAAATGGCAAAAACATGGATCAGTGGTGAACCTTCCCAGAAGTGGCCGGCCGAACAAACTTTCCCCAAGAGTGCAGTGACGACTCATCCAAGAGATCACCAAAGACCCAACAACAACATCCAAAGAACTGAAGTCACTTGCCTCAGGTACGGTCAGTGTTCATGACTCCACCATAAGAAAGACTGGGAAAAATGTTCCAACATGAAAACCACTGCTGAGTAAAAAGGACATTAAGGCTTTAGAGAAAGAACGTCATACCAACAGTAAAATACAGTGGTGGTAGTGTGATGATCTGGGGCTGGTTTGCTGCTTCAGGACCTG
>JAOXYL010000048.1:1150407-1169061 GCA_028564955.1 Terapon puta
GAGCTCTGATAGGTTGATGGAGGAAAACAGGCTTCAGTGAACACAACATGAGACCGATTTGAATTACTGAGCAAATTGGAGGGGGTGATGATTCATTGAAAAAGTTGGGGGAGGTGATTAAAAGGTTTTGGAACCAATATTTGACAAGATGACACCTCATGATGTAAACCACAAAGCTAGAGTTACATGATGAGGTATCTCATGTACATGTACGTCATTTGCAAACGTGTTACCTTTAATCAGCAAAATGCAATTAAGAAAGTTATGGAATGGAAAATGATTATTTATAATACTAATTCAATTTCATGTACATATTTTTGTGTATATATGGCTTGGTTTTGCACAAACTGCAGCCTGGTTAGGTCACACAAAAAAATGAGTGTGAGGAAATCATGAAGTCGTCATCTGTGGTGATATCGACATCAAGCACATCCAGCCATTAGCCAGACTTTATAAGTCAGAGAGATCAAAAGAAGTCTTTGTTTGGAGTGAAGGATTAAAGGAAAGGACAGAGTGTCTGAATTAGTTGGAATCCTGGACAAACTGACAGACATACCAATACTTTGGTCCTGCCATGGGGGGTGGGGAGTGGGGGGCATTTAGGAAGATGCATTTGGTAAAAACTAGGGCATGATTCCAGATTCATAAATGAGTTTGGGAGTGATTATTTCTGGCCTGGATCGTGTAAATGAAATCTGACTTTATTTTGCTTCTGTTTATCAGGAGGGAGATGATAAGATAATCCGGATTGTGAAAATTGCAGGATTACACAGAAAATCATCACAATGGGAGTGATTGAGACTTTGCAAAGCGCAAAGCGCCTTTCTGTCTGGCAAGAAGTTGATGCAAGTACAGATCATCACGTCAGATATGGGAAAAAAAGTAATTTAGGCTTTGTGAATTTAAACAGTTATTCCATGCTAAGAGCTGTAACAAAGGTTTGGGTAATCCTCACCCTTCATTCAACATGCAAGGCATGTATGATTGAAAAGATTATGGTGGAAGTTATTTGATGAAAACGACTGGCAAATGTCTGTTGAAGAATAAGCGCACCGCGTTCGCTCATGCAACAGCGCAGGATGTGGTTGCTCTTTCTCTAGAATCCTGTATAGGACTGAACCTTGAATTATGAACAGAAATGATCTCCATTATCAGCGCTCCTTTTATCTGTCCGAACCAACAGAATCCATTCCATCTCAAGCTCATCAACTCATTTGTGAAATGTTGGAAATTAATTTCAGTCCAGTCTTGCTGACAGTGTTACAGCACATTCACTAATTACATTGTTACCATAGTGACACTGCGGGACAAAGCATGGCGTTGCAGGTTCAATTTCGAAAGAACTATTTTTCTTTTTCAGTAATATCTTTTATATCTGATTTATTCAGCATGTAAGCATTCACTTCTATGAGGTACCGTGCTTACATTGCTCTTACAAAGAGGCTGAAGCTTTAAGCCTTTGCAACCACAAAAAAATACCAGCCAGGGGAATGAATGTATTAAAACAAACAAACACATTTTTATGACTTTTCATGCCTCTTTTATTTTTCCTCCCTTTCTTTTTGTCATGCAGCATTCAGTATGTGTCACATGCCTGCAAAGGTTGTTAGAAGGCCTCCATTCTGTACTTTTCCACACAAAGAGGAAGGTTTGTTTGGCAGTTTGGTTCATGTGTGGTCATCGTCAGCCTCTGTATGTTGGGTAGTAGCTCTCAGATGACGTCTGAACATCTGGACCTCCAAATAACATTCACAGTTTGTGACCACAATCTGCATGTAATCAATACTTAAACTACGAAGGAAGCTCACAACACAGTCAGCCCCACATCAGCTCCAGAAATGCATTCAGGAGTCATGCAGGCCGACCTCCACTGTGCATTAAAGAGTGCAGCCTCTCATTCACCTGAATGGAGCCGGTCTGCTGGTGCAATGGGAGTGCAACACAGTAAAACAAAAGGTTGTCAACAGAAGACTGTAACAAATCCATGAACTCTCACAGTCCTGAGTTATTTACTTTGTATTGTGGACATTGTTACTACTGTTTGTTTTCAATAGATAGTTTTATCTTTTAAGATAAAATAGATTATGTGATGAGAAATTTCCATATATGCGTATGGAATGTGAGCCAAATTAAAAAAATAAAGCTGGTTTCTGTCATTCTGAATAATTGTTATCATGTTGATGTTTGTTTAAGGGTCCATTTATTTGATTATTTTATGTCTCATTTAGTTATTTGATGCTAAAAAGAGGTGAGTTTATCATGACATTGTCATGTAACTCCATATATGCTGATGATGATGTTCCCTGTCCGTCCCAGGGAGAGGGATCCCTCATCTGTGGCTCTTCCTCAGGTTTCTTCTTTTTCCCATTAAGGCTTTTTGGAAGTTTTTCCTGACCCAGTTAAAGGGTCTAAGGACAGAGGGGGTCACAGCAGTACAGATTGTAAAGCCTCTGAGGCAAACAGTGTTTGTGATGTGGGGCTTTAAATAAATACATTTGAATTTGAAAATGTCATGATTGACAGCTGTCAGCCTCAGTGGGGTAGGTGCTTTATTTCATACAGAGGGAGGAGGTGTTGAAGCTCTGTCATTTAAATACAGAGCTGTTTTTGTCTGAATCCTCTCTCAGAGTCTAAACATAAATGAAACATTGTGCTTTGAACTACAGCACTGTTGTAGTCTTTACTGTTTGTTACAGATTTAATGTTACAGATTGATTATTTGTGCTAAAAATGACAGTCTGTCTAGTTTTAGGCCAAATCAAAGTACTGGACAAACTAGATTATTGGCCTGGTGAGGAAGGTGAGAAGTCAGGATTTCTCTTAAGTTATTTCAGTTCATCCTCTGGGGACCATGAATGTCTTTAAAAATCTTAAGATAGTTCACTCGGTGGCTGTTGGGTGGACTGACCAACCTTCATTCAGTCAGTCTACCAATTATAGTGTGGCTGAAGATGTTGTCTAAAGTCTAAAGAGGTGGTTAATTCAAATTATTCTTCATCTCCACTCTTCTTAAAATTTGATCACATCATGTTTTATTCTACCAGCCATGATCAACATTCGAGGATCAACACTCTAATTCCAGAAGTGCCTGCAGAAACTCTCCTTTCCTGTCTGTGGTAAAGGTCGTCCTTGTCCTGTTCTTGTCTCATCTCAGACACAATGCTGCTGCTGCCAGACTCCTCACAGGGAAACACAGATCATGTACTCAGTAGCTTCTGGATGGTTTTGGTTGTTCCTTTTCACTAATATGTATTAAATGTTCTGGGCCGTGCATTTATTTGTGCACCTCAACCATTTGATCAAGTATAAATGCCGACGTCTGCCTGTGCTCGTCTCTGCTGTACTCTGGTCTCTCTTGCAAATGAGATCTTCATCTGAGAGAGAACACCTGACGAGGCAAAGGTTGTGTCTGTGAGCTCCACAGACTTGGCGAGGAGCACCGATTGACATTAAGCGTTTTAACTGCTGCTTGTGCGACATTAATAACAGCTACAAAAGACATTTCGCACACACAGCCAGGCAACAAAGATTTCAAAAATGGCTCCGTTCCACTGATGTGTTTCAATATGGAAGGACGCCAGCATGGAAGAGCCTACTGGCAAACCTTAATACAGCCATTATTAATAATGGTTATCAACTCCAGCAGTGTTCACAGTAAGGCTGCATTACTGCTGCTTCTACAGCATGTTCTTCTACCACTTCTGCTTCTAGTCTGTACGTTTATGAGATAGAATTAATAGATTTTCTCTTTGCTGGCCATGTTTAATAGTTTCTTATTGAATTGAATACCTAGCTACCATACCTACCATATTAGCAAGGACTAATTAAAGCTGATAGGATCATTCAGCGTTTACAGATTAGCCTCTTGAATTTCACGCTCATTCTGGAATTTGACGTTGCGTGTCCGTGTTTTGAAGCGCTGCTGTTGCTGCAGATTCGCCAACGTCTCTTAAGACGAGGCGGAAAACCATCTCATCTCTGCTCGCAGTCTGACTGCCTCCAGATAAAAGTGCAGAGTTCACCTTGATGGCAAACGTGCATCTTAATTTAATAAGCACAGAGTAATTATATCATTATGGAACAATGCTAATTATTTTCAAAGTAACAGATACATTTGTTCTGTTTGTGAAGTCCCCTTAGATTATTCAGGCTAATGAGATTTTTAAAAAGATTAGTGTAAATTGGTAAATATGCCTCCATAAAACCTGTATTATAACACACTGGGTCGCCACTGAATAAGAATAAAATCAAAGACTTTCACACTTTTAGATTATTGAACTCTGTTAGTCATTTCACCCAATATCTATTTACAATCTGTTTAATTTATTTAGATTAGATCATGTGTGTGATGTGATTTTATTAGTTGATTAACTGATTAGTCATTCAACAAAAACGCCAAATGTTCCAAATGAACTCACAGCTGTGGAGATTTGCAGTTTTGAAATATTGATCAGCCAAAAATTTGTCCTTTACGCAATTGTGAAGGGTATTCTTTACTATTGATATACATTATAAAAAATCATCAAGACAATACTGAGAGGTTAAATATACTTCTTAAGTGTGAATAATTACTGATCAAACTGTACAGAAAAGAACAGAAAACAATGGTTATTTGGAACAGTGGACTAAAGTCATACAAAAAACCCATAGAAATACACATTACAATAAATATTAACATAGAACACAACATAAAAAACATGTTTCTACAATAACTGGTGTGTATATTTTTTCCCCTAAGCACTTAAAAAGGCCACTTACATTACACCCCTACACTAACCCTGATGATTTGGTCAAATGTATCCTGAGACAGAAATCCACTGCGGTGTAATTCATGATGAAAGAGTACATCACCACACTGAAAATGATCCCACCATGTCTGTGTTCAACAGTGTGTAGAGAAACACAGACAGTGTCGGATATGTCTGACAATGTGAATAACTAATGAAGGTATGAATGTGTCTGTGTGTAAATCACACACCATACGTCGTACCTGCTCCTGTATGATGAACAGTATTCTGTCAGGTGGCCACATGGACACGGAGCAGTGTTTGCTTACTGTCCTCAGTCCTCCCTTCGTCTGGGTGGTCTCATCCTGGTGCATTTCAAATGGGAGTGATCTGGAAGTGAGTCTTTTTTATACTTAAAAGTCTTATTATTAACTTCAAATATTCAAGACAGGAATTCTTAAATGTACAGAAACTAAAGAAAAAAATGAAGTTAAGAATCCATCCTTATATACAGACATAGTATCTCTCAACATCTACAACAAATTGTAGTTTAGATTAGTTAGTTAAAAAAAATTACATTTCTTATAGTACCTGCTGTATTGGAGCCGATCTGATTCTTAAAGTGGAGTGTGCAAAGGAAACTACAGGAACACGTTTTTTTTATTATTGAGAGAAGGAAATGTTGAATAAATAATTGCATTGAGTTACAGGAGCTAGTGGGACAAATGCAAGCATGAATGTGACATCATAATATAGTTCTTTCCCAGATCCTATGTGCAGCAGACTGTCATATTTAGTGTCCTTAGTGCACACGTCACTCCTCCTTTTTAAAGATTACTCCGCAAATTAGGCTAAATTTGTCCCTGCACTAAATGAGCTTTCTTCATTATTTGGTGTGTATTTGTCTGCAGCAGGTTCTCTGTGGAATAAATATTAATCGAGTGGTTATGGCTGCCGGTTGAACATGCTGACGATAGAAGGGAGATGGGAGTGGAGTGGAAACAGAAATTGAAATGGTGGATCTCGTTTTTTGGGACTACTGCTGCGACTACTGAGGAAGCCCTCCTTGGACAGCTTTTTTTGGGGGGGTGTGGGCAGATAAACAGAGCAGCCTGGGGCATGATGGGAAAGAAGAAAAAAAAAGCTTTGTAATAGCAGAGCATATCCTCCTGTCCTCAAGTGCAGCTTACCATATTTGCATCTCTGCTGCATGTGCTTTGAAGATTCAAGGATTTCTCTGCGTCTGGACATGTATCAGGGATTTCTGTTCCTTTGCTGTCAAATAGTCTAATATGTGCATGTTTACCTGCTCTGCGTATGCATGTGTCGTGTATGCATGTGCCGTATGTGTACATACAGTGAGATGTAAAGCATGAATGATGAGTCAGTGCTCAAATCTGATTTGCATGATCACCTTTTTGCCTTTTTGTTTTTACTGTATATAGTCACACACCGTGTACACTTGAGGATAATTGGAGCGCTGTGTTTGTTTATTTGCCATATCTATGCGGAATATAATGACAGCAGAGATTTAGCCATTGAGTAATTAGAATGATTAAGTAGTGAAAGACTCCTCTTGTGCCATTACAATGACAAATCTCTAAACTTCAGGAAAAAGCAAAATTTAAAGTACCTTCATGAATAGGGAAAAAAAAAATCAAAGCAGTAAAATGAGGAATGTTACCACCATGCAGAAAATGTGCACATTTTATGTGCGCAAGTTAATTATGCCACTTCAGAGGAGCTTGTGAAAGGATAAGGAAAGCTGCATAAATTTAGCTGTAATCCAGGCAGGCAGAACTCATTTGCAGGGATGGTCTTATCTGGGCACTGCAGCTTTCTCACAAAATTAACCTTGGATATTTGGGCCCAATTCAGCCAGCGTTTGATTCTCTCTCTCTCTCTCTCTCTCTCTCTCTCTCTCTCTCTCTCTCTCTGCCCCCCCTTCACTCACACACATTCTCTGCATAAAACTCCTCCCCCTATATGCCACTACACCCCCTCCCCCTTCACTCACCCTCTGTTTGTCTATCTCTCTCAGCTATTACAATATGTGAGTTGAGAGTTTATCATTGCAATGTGTGATGAAATAAATATGAAATGAATACGCATATGAAAATCCAGATAGAGTGCTACACGGACGGACGGACGGACGGACGGACGGACGGACGGACAGATAGATAGATAGATAGATAGATAGATAGATAGATAGATAGATAGATAGATAGATAGATAGATAGATAGATAGTCATGATATAATTTTGTACCTTTCACATACAAAATACAGCAAAAAAAATCACAAAACTGCAGATGAAAACATTTGTATAAAAATCAAATTCAGCCAAAAAGAAGACAGATATAAAACAACATATTTACCATAATAACAACAATAAAATAATAATAATAATTCCATTAAAGTTTAACATATGTTGCCATAATCATTGGACATTTAAAACATGATGAGTAGTGGACCCAGGACTGAGCCTTGTGGTATACCGCCTGGAATGTGGATCATAAAGGGTTTATATTTATGTTGCACCCTTCATACACAAGATGCATCTTAACGTGAGTAACAACTGAAATGAAAGAAAAAAGTTGTGGTTATGGATTTCTAATAAGACCTTTACAGAACTCTGTAGACATTTGTAATATATCAGTTTTCTCAGAGGATAAAGTGTCAGTGATGTGTTTACAGCTTGTCGTGCTTCCTGCATGTAGCACAAAACTAAAATAACACAGTGCTGAAATACTTTTAGAGTGTCTTGTCTTTATACTTTGGATGGTTGTATATCTGCAGTCTTTGATTACTTTGTTTTGTCATTTGCATGTTCATAGAGTTAGGTGTTGAAACTTTAAATGCAGAGACAGGCAGAACTAGAAATCCTCTTTGTCCTTTGTCAGTGATTTGTGAGTCATCATTTATATCCTCTCCCTGACAAGGAAAGTTTCCTATGGGAACATACTGTATCTGCCTTGATCTTTCAAACAGTCATTTCATACAGTACTGTGCTGTATGGTGTCAAATGTATCTAGTGCCAAAGTGATAGTAACCATGAAGTATAATAGGCCATGAATAAGTCATAAGCTCACATGATGCGATAAATCTTGTCAGGATCTGGGCATGTACCCAGTGAACTTATATTAGTTGCCTTTATCACTGTAATTGAGTTCTGCAAGAGAGAGACACTTTTAAGGCATTCAAAATTATTGAATTGTCATTTGTCTTGCTGCAGCAGTGTTTTTCCTCTGATGCTGACAAGATAATCTTCCACTAGGTGCTCTGAAAGCGAGTGAAGCAGCTGCAAAAGCTTTTTTTCCAACTCTGACACTACCCATAATCCTCGCTGCCTGCTCCTCTCACATCATTTTGGCACTGCGTCACCTGGAGACTGATGGTCCTGACAGCGTCACCTGTCCCCATCTGTAACACTAATGTCCCTGTCAGGTGATGCCAACAGAAAACATAAATCAGCCCTTCTGCCGGGCTGCTAATGGGACAACTCCTAATGTATGTATATCCCCCTCAGATCCATTCTGTATGCTGGAAACATATGCTAATCACGCCTCGGTGTCCGTGAGCCATGAGTCCCCAAAGTCAGCCACAAATCTAAAATTAAGATATTTTTGTTTTCTGTTTGGTTTTTTGCATTTTATTTTCTAAAGAGGTTTTTGGAGTGCCGAAGCTGCTCTGACACTCAAACTTATATATGTATATATCTCCACATATATCTTCATAGATATACGTATATATGTGAAGGCTCCTATAAATTCACAAAGAGCAGACACAGAGGGAGGTGTGCTCTGTTGTTAAGATGGAGAGAAAAAAAAGTCTTACTTTTCTGTGATTATCACAACTAATTATGCCATCTTTTGAAATTTTGTAATTTAGACACAAAAATATCCACTTTAATTCACTTTACTTCCTCATCAGAAAAGAAAAGCCTGTATCATTGTATAGTTTGTTTTCAACACGATGTGAAATTTAATTTAAATAGTTTAATAAAGTATAATAAAACCACAAGCATCAATACCAGAATTTCAGTTACTATTAGAAGAAGAAGAAGAAGAAGAAGAAGAAGAAGAAGAAGAAGAAGAAGAAGGAAGTTTTTATACAATTCTTCTAAAATTCTTTTTTTTTCAAGCTTTTGTTATTTTACACAAACACTGACAGGAGCATAAAAGCCTACTGAGCATTTCTTTATGATAACAAATATACTTAAATATACTCACTTCCTTCCAGCAAACCTAACAAAAATAAAAGATATTATTCTCTAAATCATTTAAATGCTACCTACCATACATCTTATTAGCATTATTAAACTGCCACCAGTGAAACTTAAGACTCCCTGCAAGTGTTTCAAATCAACAGTGTGTCTTTTAACCAGACGTCTTTAATGTGAAACAGGAAACGTTAGATGTGTTTTCCAACAGTAACACAACATTATTTAAAAAAAGGGGGCGCACAATTAGAATTAATTAATAAATGAAAGCAGTATTTCATTAGAGAGGACAAAGTCTGAGCAGAGAGGGATGATGTGATAATTATGATCTATGACTTCTATCATCTTCATCTCAAAACCAAATACAATCAAAGACACATTTCTCTGAAACTTCCATGTCATGATTTTTCCCTAATTTTTAATCATTCTTACTATTAAATATCTATTTCTGTGCTTTTTGTCATAACTTTTCATCAGTTCAGTAATGTACCGTTATTTGTTTGCCAAAACAAATAAAAGGACTAAAAATGACAAATAAAGGCACGTTCACATTTCAAATAACAGCCTGCTTTTTTCTGCAGTTGAGGTCAAATTAGGGCAATTTTGACACTTTACAGGATGTTTGCTTATGATCCAAGGACTGAATTAGACATTTATCAAAGTGTGTCTTTGAAATGTTAATGCATATTTAACTTTAAAGATATTTTTGCTATATTCAGTACTTACTAATTTAATACTACTAAAACAGTATGTGTTCGTTCAGATAGTTCTGTACATGTCCCACTACTGATTTCCTTTCACTCATTCCCTGAAATTTACAATCCATATTTGATGGATGAGTGATCTATTAAAGCTTGATGATAAAAGTGATTCGATATTTCTTTTTGTTTATTGAGCCTGATGTTCATGTTAGGGGCAGCACAGATAGGGAGTGGTGTATTTTGTTTTGTTGGGCCCTAATCCCTCACCAAAGCCTGACTACCTCATTTCAAATTGATACAAGAGCAAGCAGCTGATTTTAACATTTCTCAAAGAAATAAAAGAAGAACCATGACTCCGTTCTTCGTCCTGCCCACAGAGCTCAGCAGCACTAAGCATCACCGGGCAGAGGACAGCAGAGTCTGCACTGAGGACTGGGCAGCCCTTCAGAGGCCTGGAACCAGGCTGCCATTGGCTATTAAAACTAGTTCATCATGGAAAAACCCACAGAGAAGTGTCACCTAACTCTCTGTGTTTTAGCATCTCGCAGTGCATGGCTTTGTTTTTATGGCCCATTTCTGAACATCTTTTTTTCCAACAGTTTTCACGTGAAACCACCTGCTCAACACTGAACAGAAGACACACAAAGTCACATGCTTGTTCGTGAACATGATAAAAGCTGAAGACTAAGACAGAGTTTATGAAGGAGTGTGAATATTGGATTTACATCAAAGTAAAATCAATGCCACTGTGTTTGCAGTACACAGGTAAGTGTTAGAAGGCTGATAACATGTCAGTGCTCATAACTCGTCCTGTCGCTCTCTTGTTCCACTTCCCAGAAAATCCCGCTGCTCCAAAGATGACCATCCTCACCCTTCTGGAACCAAACCAGGAAGTTCCCGTCCCTTCAGCTCCCTGCATCATGGTTTGAATAACCACATCACCCGTACAAAGACGGTGTGCCTCCGCTGACACGCCGAGCCTCCTCACACATGCCACGCGCCGTTATCTTAAAATTTGCTCGCGACTAATCCATGCAGAACACTCACCGCTGCGATCTCACAGGTCACTCACTCACCTTTAAGTGCTTTGACATTTCAATTTGCCTCTTACCTCAAAAAGGGGTCTTCAACCAAATGCACTGCTTTTGATCCTCTCAGACATCTCTACAGTAAAATGTGATGTACGAGCATTGTGGCTCCCACACGGCCGCTTCATTTATTCACAAGGGAGTTATTAGTCACCAAATGAGCTGGACTTCATTCGGTCCGACTCGGAAGATGCTGCCAGCCGTGCTGAGAAAATGTAAGACCAAGGACATAATGTTCGTATTCGGAGACACTGAAACATCTTTACTGAGCATGACTTCATGACAAAATGAAAGCTTGTCTACAAAAAGATCCTCCCATTAAAGTTATTTTCCATCGAGGTACAGTACGTGCATAGCAATGAAAGGAAGGAGACAGTTCCTTGCTATTTTTTTCTCTAATTGGACTGAAATTAAGTGGAAGAAATTGCAAGACAATTAACTGTGCTTTTTTATCAGGGTTGCACAGTCTGAAGGAGGTTCAGTGGTGGCCCGCCTGCGCTGCCAGCCACAATCTCTCCCTCTGCTTTTCACAGCCTTTGTTTATCTCATTTTTCAATTAACCTCCACAATTTAACTCCCTTCATAAAGCCGGGCGCATGTTTGCTCCAAAGAACAAATAAAATGGTCTCTTTCTCTCTCCATCGCTCCCTCACACGCGCTATCTTTTCTTTCCCCCGTTTCTCCGTCTATCCCTCCGACTCTCTCCTCTCCCTCTCTCTTGGCTGCGGTGTTCTTTCAGCCCAGGATGCTGAGCTTCACAGCGCCTTGCAGGGTTTTAGCAGGCATGAGGCTGTATGTGTCAGATTAAAGAGGGGAAATCTGCGGCGTGCAGGGAGAGCTTTGTAGATATGGCAATTTGGTGATAACTTCCTCTTCTCTGCGCCCTCCCTCCCACCTCCTCCTCCTCCTCCTCCCCACCACCCTCCCGCCCCGTGCCTTCCATTTGGAAGAGACCACTGGTGGGCGGGAGGGGGAGGGGAGGCGGGAAGTGGGGGGGGGGGAGGCTGCTGCCACTGCTGCTGGAAAGCTTGGACAATCTTTTTCCCAGATCGGGTGCACCCTGCCAGTCATCAAAGGGACTGGAATACATGTTTATTTTATTCCGACTGTTTCCGACTTCGCTTTCTAACTCGGCTGATCTCGTAGTTTAGATTTTAATTAAAACGCGCCTCAGACGGTCTGTCCCCCGGAAAATGATTCGGAGCTAAATTAGAAACGTGTCTCGCCTTCACACCTGAGAAATTTGTCAATGCCTTTAATCTAGCCTATTGATTTTAAACGCCGCAAAAAAAAAAAAGTGACATCTAACCTGGAGGAGCGGGGATCGCCGGTGCCGTTTCACATTCGCTCGTTAAAAAAGTAAGAGACCGAACCCCAAGACGCAAGCAGGCTACCCCATGATTAATCATTACTAATGAGGAAGGAGGCCCACGAAATACACAGCAAATCAAAATGAATTAATTGCCTGATGAACATAGAGTAGTGGAGTAATTGCATTACTTGTTTTCAGTGCCGCTGGGGTGCCATTCCCATTCGCAATCAAAGGCCAGTTCGAAAATCAAATACAATACCATCTTGGGGATGCGCCGCTTCTGACAAGGCTGATTGAATGAATGTATTACTCAGTGCCCAAAGAAACACACATTGTTTGCCAAAGGGCCCCCCCCCCCCTCCTCTTTCCTCCACTGTAGGGGGAATGTTTATCAGTGCCGCAGTTCTATGGTTATGGATGATCCAGGCGTGATGCAGCGAAGGTTGTCCCACCCCGAGGAGCCCGAGTGCTGCTTATTTCAGCAGAAAGCTTCGGTGGAGAGCGGGCATTTCGCAAGCATAAGCACAGGACATGGTGGATGTGATGTCAACAGAGGGCCCCTAATAGATCAATCTGACCCTCCCAGATAAATCTGGGGTTTTATGATCTTGAACAGAGCGCCGGTCTTGCTCCCACTCAGCAAGTCAAAGATTGGGGAGCAAATTGCTTCAAGAATCAAACCAGAAGTGACCTTCAATCAACATGTTCATCGTCCTGCTTCCTTAAATAAATATTCTGTGTGGCTTTAATATCTGTAATGTGTCACAGCAGTCATTCAACACAAAGCAAGTTATGAGATTTTTCAATGAAAGGCTTGTTTAATGAGGGTAAATATTTTTTTACAGAAAGTGAATTTGACATTTTGTTCTGAGGAGGGCATGTGTAGGTGGTCCAAAATGTAAAGAATGAATCATCTGAGGGTCATAGGTGTGTCATAGGACAGTATCTATGAGAAATTTATTGTGCTTTAAATGAAAGATCTGACCTGACCTTATGAAGGGGGAAAAAATGAAGTCCCTTTTCCAGGGACAGGCGGACAGAAAATAAAACACAGAATAGACTAACAGTAAAATTAGAGTATGGACACTCAGGATGATGACATCATCAGGATGATACGCTGCAGACACAGTCTCCTCTCCACTTTGGAGACCTGGATAAAGGTTTACGCACACCGTGAACACAAGTAAGAGAAAAGAACACACAGGAGGAGAGAGAGACAAGAACGACGCACACACGAAAAAGAGAGACAGACGGGGGGAGAGGCTGAATGTGAATCTCATTAATCTCATGTAGGATGAAGATCTGGATCCCGACATGTTGACAGCCGGAGTCCCAGAGCAAGTGATGGTCCTGCACAAAGAAGCCTGAGTGAAAAGAGAGTTGGAGAAACCAGGGATGGAGAGAGAGGGAGAAGAGAAAAATAGATAGGTAGGCGTACAGCTGCATTGCGGGACACACACACAAAAAAAGAAAAAAAACAGGGCTTGTGAGATTTAATAGTTTTCAGAAAGTTGAAAGGACTCGTGTGGTCAGAACAGACAAGGACGGTGGTCTCAAGCTCGATACAGATCAGACAGGTATGGAGGGGTTGTTGACAGAAACAGTTACACGTGCACTGCCACTGAAAACAAAAGATGTTGTGACATTCAATTACAACAGCAGGACAGTCGCTAAGTTTGGGGACGATTATCTGCATATGCAAGTATCATTAGGTGAAAGAGGTGAAATATAAAAAGAGAAAAGCAGAGGGCTAAAACCAGCACCCTGAGGTACACCATATGTCACATCAGAGGATTCAGTATTATTAAAGGAGACACGCTATGGTCTTGCAGATTTGCAAGCTCATGGATGCCAAACTGATTTTCTAGTAGTTCTGAGGAATTGAAAGTCTCCCTGAGATATAATATAATATGAAGAGGGAGGTAGATCTGAGTCCATAGAACGTAGAAGATCATTTTCTACTTTAGTAGATACAGTTTCAGGAGAGACTCAAACACATTGAAAAGGTGAAAAAAAAAAGCTCAAGAGCTACTTTAATCTCAGTGGGGCAGAGGACAGAGGTGGGCCCTGATTCTCTGTGGGTTCACCACCAGTGACACCTTTCACTTTACACAAAGTCATCTGATAAATTTTTAATCTTTCAATTTATTGAATAGCGCCGTTTTAAAGAACAGCGATACACCAGAGCTTCCTCTTCTATTAAGCAGCTCACCTTGTTTTCTGTCCTCATGAGCCTTTAGGTAACTACAATATAAAGATTGTGTTTTAACTGCCAACATAAACATGCCTGGTTAAGTGTACCAGTGACCTCAGTGCCTTTCCACTTTTTCCACACTGATTCTGTTCACGCACTACCAGTGAGGGAAAAAAGAGAAAAAAAAACGGCAGCTAGAGACAAATTACCACTCAGGCATAATCCCTTTTCTCTGATCTCCCCGATTTTGGTTTAATATATATATAACAGGATGGAATTATTCAAATAAAACTGCTCAGTGGAAGTCTGTTCTGTACCTGCAGGCATTTTGGAGGGAGGCAGGGGAGGAGAGACGAGGGAGATAAATTGGAGGAAGTATTGAAATGGCCTCCAAGGTTTCTCTCTCTCCCTGATATTTTCCCTCTCACTCTCTTCTCTTACTTTCTCTCCTGCTGTCTCTCTCTCTCTCTCTCTCGGCCTTTCTTTCTCGTGTATGTTGGTGGAAGTCTTAGTTTCTTTAGCTCATATCCTAGCTAAGCCTGGTAATTGACTCTGGGCTGTTTGGGTTGATCTCTCCTAAATCAGCCACTAGAGCGGAGACCTTCAGCCGGCTGAGCTCACACCCCGGCTTTGAAGTAATAACTGATGGGCTGCTGATAGTCGCTCGGCGCAGTTAGCATTCATTTGGAGGAGCATCAGACCAACATCAACCTGGTTCAGGACTCAGGCATGTCAACAGAGATAAAGAGCTTGTGCTAAACCTGCAGGTATGTGTATTATATGGGGAATCTGCCCTGAAAGGAATACGTGTTATTTCATTGTGGTAACCACTAACCAGTGGCTATTGACCAACAGAGGGCACTAGGGCACCGCCCCACCTCGACCCACATCCTAGACCTTCACTGAATGAGTGAAAAAAGAAACTTTTTTTTTCTTCTTTCAATGAGAACTTAATGTTATATAGTTAGTGGATGAAATAGTTTCAATAAATCAAATCAATTTCAATGAAAGATTGAAAATTCTACGTTGCATAAAGTTCATGTGTTTCCAGCCTGGGCCGCAGGGATCTTTGCCCACCGACTCTGTGTGGACGTTTATCTGGATGCATTTGCTCACACGACCACTAGGTGTCAGGCAGCAGAGAGCGAGTTATAAAATGAGACAGAATGAAGCGTTGAAAATGTCGCTGAGTGAAAGAGAGATGGACAGAGATGGAGAATGCAGTTTTAGTTTGCTAGCTAGACTGGAGGAAGAACATTGAGTTGAATTTCTGAACACTGCCATGGAGGTGCACCCACTGCTGAACAAAATCTGAATCTCTCTAGGACTGAAAGGGAAAATATATGTATGTATATCTAGGACTTGAACTACCAACCTTGGGATCAATTGACAATGCCTGAGCCACAGTTATGACACAGTTATGATGTGGCAATGAGCAAATGACCCAAAGCATTATCTGGAGTCATTGGGCCCCCTTGGAGATCTTGAGTCCACTCTAACTTCTGAGAATCAGTATTTTTATTTAATTTTTCATTCTGTGATTCATGCTTTAATACTAACAATCTAACATTTATTACTTTTGTAAATTTCATATTTTGTAGCGATTCACACATCTCATTCACCCATTTTGTGGTGATTCTTTTATCCATTCACTCATTTTTTATCGATATACAGGGTATATACACCGGACAATTCCTTGAAATCGCAACATAAATCATGGAAACAACATACTGTCAAAATCTCAACTTACAATGCATTTCAGTGCACCACTACCACTAACTAGTTTTTAGTTTTGAGTTTTTACAAAGAGGATTGCATACTTTATTCAGGTGTTTTTGTGCAACTGTGTACATATTATATGCAGATTTGTGTCATACTGTAACATTACACAAATGACACTATTTCAGCACCCTAACCCCAGCACAAGTACTTTGTACTGTTAAGACTGAGAATATAGTAAAGTCTAACAGTAACATATGCACACACATATGTGAGTGGTCAACACAAAGATAATGTGCTCAGTGATTTTCTACCTGGTCTTTGAAATTCATGTAGTTCAGGCAGCTCTGTGTGAACCTGGTGGAATGCTGCTGTTTCTGGGTGCATGTTGATGATGCTGGCAGCCAGGTACAGTGATGGTACAGCTGGAGAGTCCCGCATAATCCCTCAGTGTGAAAAGCCCTGCCACTGGCAGCTCATTTAGCTTCTGTGGTATCAGTTTGTGCTACAGCCTCCCTCTGCAAATCACAAACTGTCCCTCTAGAGCTGTTTATACAGGTAAAGCAAGTGACAACACGTCCAAACGTGGCCAGGATTCATGCAATCTGACAAACCGCATGTCTACGCTGTGCTCCTTTCATGATGTTTTGCCCTGTTTTAAGCTGCCGTCTTGAAGATTTTCATTATGTTGTCATTTGATTATTCGTATGGTAACCGTTACTCACAAGTCCAGGAGAGTCCTTTAAAAGACAGTGCACCACTTCACATGCAGGCAAGTTGAAGAGCAAGCGCATGTTAAAAGTCCAACTGTGCAGCACTCGTGGTTTTTCTGTGAAAGTGGCCACAGGACGTAAATGCTGCAGGCTGTCATCAGTCAGCTCAGTCTGTCACCTCACAGAGCAACACAGAGTGACTTCATCAACATCTTGTCAGATTTACCTTTAACCAAGAAGCAACGTGACAGCATCTGATATGTAAGCTGGTGATCAGGCTCTGCTCACTTTTCTTTAAGGGGAGAGAAGTCAATTTTTAAAGTAAAATTACTTGATCTATATGTTACATCTGACACCGCAGTGGTAGTGTCTAACAGATTTACTTGGTTTATTTTGTGCTCAGATTTAAATGCACCCCACAAAGATAACAAGTCTATCACAAATGGTAGTTTTAAGGGTCAAGAAAGAAAAAATGCAGTAACTGTTTAAACCTGATCTGTTACTGAAAAGACAGGAAAGACATAATGATAATCAGACAGGATTACTTCTCACTGTTTTGGACTTTTAATCTATTTAACATACATTAATTACATAATTTATTTAATACACTGTCATTTCATTAGCTCCCGCTTTATATATATGTTTGGGGGATATTTGATGAATCCCACACCTGTCTGATCATCTGACCACGTGTCACTTCTCCTATTTGACCATTTCTTAAACACCACTTTCCAGTATTTCATGTGACATAGCTTTAACGGTGCTTAGTGGCCACTGGCTTCCGAGGGAGCCTTTTCAGAGACACTGTGACATGGGAAACACAGCTGCAGCTCATAAAGGCAATAAATAATGGAGAGGTTTCATTTAGGTGAGTTAATGAGCAGGCATTAACAATAGTCAGGATTGTTTGGCAGCGCTTGTTAAACTGGCACAGCTTAATAAAATCTTTCCATTATTGATTTGATTAGCTGTTGCCGTTATATCGTGAACAGTTTTTTTTTTTCTCCCACACCACATCCCTGCCGTATCTCAACCCCAGATAACTGTTCATTCAGTGTGTTAATTACACTGGTTATTAATAACACTGTCAGGCGCTATCTACTGTAGAGCTGTCGCACAACTGGCAACCATGACAATTATTGCCATCACTACGTTTCACCCTAAATGGCACGAGCGTACCCTCGCGTTTCATTTCACCTGGGGAGATGGCGGCTGTCACATGACTATTGTGTAGTATGGATCGGAAAATATGATTCAAAGTAACTGCATTACAAATAAGAGACATTTTGGGTGCCCTTTCCTTTGCAGCCTGCACAACACACGATTTCCTACTGCGGTTTATGAGGCATTTTTGTTTATCACTCCGAATCCGCTCAAATCTGTTGTCCCACTGCAAACACATAAAAGTGGTCAGTCTGGGCATATTCTGCAGTCTCCCTACAGCTTATAAATTGTGTTTGTGACCTGATGAATGTCCAATATTCGCTCTCCTTTTACATTTTATGTTTCTGCTGTGTGAGTAAGTAAACCCTGAGCAGCCCTGCCTCACTGAGAACTCAGGATGGTTTGGGGTCCTAACTTCTGCTAACTACTAACTAACTTCTTCAAGAGCGGCTCTGTGAATAATTTTACATTTAAGGCGGATAATCTCTAACACTCAGTGATTCCAGTCAGATCTCGTACACCAATCATGGTTCACAAGTAAAGTGAGAGTCGTACCTCTAAATGCTAACCTCTGTGTAATGTCTTTTCTCTCTCGCCTCTAGCACCTTGTTATCAGGATATTGATGATTAGATCGCCGTAAAGACATTCCTGTTAGGCTCCTCTGCTTTCTGGGACATGTGGTCCAAAGCCAAAAAGGCAGTGTTGTCATGGTTGAAGTGAAGAACCCACCGCAGGCGATGTGCCTCCTGCCTGGTCCAATTTAGGAACTGCACTTTCTAAACCCAACTGCCTTTTAAATTCATGCAACAGGTGGA
>JAOXYL010000048.1:1180560-1196877 GCA_028564955.1 Terapon puta
TTTTTTTAAAAAAAAAAAAAAAATGTTCCCCCCCCCCCCCCCCACACACACACACACACACACACACACACCCTTAAAAAAACAGCATATTTGCAGAGACTTACAAAATAGGTTCCAAAGAAAAAATCAGAATCATCAAAATGTTTGTTTGAACACAATCAAAAAACAAAAAATTAATTTTATGCTCCTCTACACTACACACCATTTGAAAACAACCTAGAACTTTCCTTTAGTTTTGTGCTCTCACTATTGTCAGTATGCACTCATCTTTCACTCTGTGGTGTTTCTCGCCCTTATTCTTTTCTTCCATTTCTATTATAAGGCAAGCATTTTGGGGGTAATGTAATGGTTCAGAAAACAACTAGTCTCGCTCTGTCTGAACAAGGAAGGCCCCAAAAGCTTGTGTGTGTCCTGCATTTGACAACAGAATGGGATCGTTATGTGTGGACATGGTGGCATAATGTATGTGGTTGTGATATAAGACCCTTCTCCATACACAGTCATTAAGTATTTCCACGTGTGCACTTATCCACACATCCTGACTGGAGTTTTAGAGTATCCCAGTCATCATATCTTTCACAATAATTTTGTTAGATTTTGGAGCTACATTACAACACATTACAGTATAAATGAGCACTCAGGTTCAGCTGGATTCTCTCTCTGTCTGTGAAATAGGAACTGGATCACATCACATAGTTTTCAACAACAAAAAAAGAACAAAGTTAATTAGCAAATTCAAGTTTACATTCATTTTACCTCAGGATTATTGGTTCAATATGAACTAAGTAATCTACTTTTATTCAATACCAATAGGGTGTCACATTATCAAGTCAAGTCAAATTTAAGCAGCTTAGTGATATGTGGAGGCAAGTTTTAAGTAATGCATATAATGCCATAAAAAAATATTTCGCCCTCTTTCGTGTTGTCCATCTCTCTCTAAGTTAACCATCCTGTATCTCCAGGTTTAACTGTCCCCATGGCAACAACATCCAGCCGTCCGTACGTCACTGCCGTGTTTTCCATTGTCCACATAACATGCTGCTAAAAGGAGAGCTGCCTTATACCGTGTATTAAATACGAACCACAGAGTGAGTGCTACTTTCCACATTCTCATTTTCCTCCCAGATTCAGCATGGTTTTGTTAAGTTGTATGCACCGGTGCACCGGTTTAACACCATTATTTGCTGTTTCGAAGTGCTAATTAGCCGCTAGCCGGCTAGGCTAGCTCAGCTTTGTGACTAGCAATTGGTGCTAATACTGCTAATGCTGATCTGCTCTAAGCGCAATTTGGCATTTCCATGGTCTGCTGTTGTCACTGTAGGTAGATTCTTACCCACCAATGATGTTCTCATACATGTGGGTGAGATTTACATAACAATGTCGCATTTCGTAAAACACCAACGTTACGGCTAATGCTAGCCACGGTTAGCTACCGACAGACTTAGCTGCAGCAGTGTGCAGCTCGTTAGGAGCATCAGAGGCGCAGCTGTGCTCTTTGTTTGCCAGCAGTTTGTTTCTATCAAACGCATCGTATTATAATATTTGCCTCACTTTCTCCACCATTGCAGCTGTTTTCAGCCATTTTTACGTTCGCCGCTAAACGTAGCCGCGGTGGTCTGTGTGGAGGTCTGCATCATGTAAACACACCTGGAGGAGGGAAACCTTATGCAAACACACAGATGAGACACGAAAAGAGCTGCTCTCTGTTTTGTATAGCAGAGTAACAGTTAGCTCAGATAACATGTTTCTTGAAGATCTGCTTGATGTAGTGCCACTACTGTTTTAGTGACATAAATGTGAGTGATGTCACTCATATGGTAATAATCAACACTGTGTGTAGCTCACGATTCATGGACACACACTACTTCCCACTGCTATGTAATTATGGTGTGTTGCTGCTCAGATACTGCTGATTTTGATTGTTGCTGGCCACTTTGACAAGTGCTGTGCTTTTTGCCTTGCATATTGCACTAGATATACAGATGAGTGACAGACTAAAGGAAACAACAAATAAAGTGTTTTAATAAGATGTTGAACCAGAACAGCTTCAGTGCTCCTTGCCATTGATTCTCCAAGTCTCCGAATTCTCCTGGAGGGATGGACTGACGGTGGTGGAGAGCACTGTCTAGCACGTCGCTCCAAAATCACCCATAGGTGCTCAGTTTGGTTGAGATATGGTGACTGTGAAGGCCACAGCATCTGATTCACATCATTTTCATCCTCATCAAACCATTCAGGGGGCCTCCCTATGGATGGCGGTTTTGTCATTCTGGAGGAGGCCACTATTGTCAGGATAGAAATGTCGATCACTCTCAACAACTTTGGATTGATTTACAGTGACCCCTCCTTTGAAGGGGACTAATGCCAGATAAATGTCCCCTAGAGCATAACAGAGCCACTGAAACTCAGATTTATCCACTTTTTAATTCAGGTTTTTCCTTTTATTTTTTCAGCTCTCTGTATATATACAGTTGTGTCTCAAACGCTGGTCACTTGGTTTAACTTTAGGTTGGCCACATGGTGCCCAAACACCATACTAAGACACTTCATGTATTTTTTCTTTTCACTGGTCACCCATCTGTACATTTGTTGAGGATGACAGGGTTGATAGTCTTTTAATTAATCTCTGTTTGACAGTCTACATTTTATATTGTCCTCATCAGTCCTCATCAGTCCAGTTCATAACAGCTTGTTCTTATTATGTCAGTGAGTGGGCTTAAGCAACATTGTGATCGTTTTGGGTTTTGTTCTGTGCAAATCTCCATTTTTAGTGGACCGCAGTTTGAAGCGCCGGCAGGTGAAGCCACTTGCTGCCTCTCTCTTAGATGCCTTGGATTATGACAGCTCAGACGACAGTGACTTTGAAGTGGGAGATGCCTCGGGTAAGCACAAATCTCCATAAAGGTGGAGTCAGTGATTCTCAACAGCCAAACAAATACACCCCTTCCCTCAGTGCTCCTTCAGAAGTCTGGAAGTAAAATATTTGTGTGACAGGGTAAAATCTCCAATATTATTTACACTACAATAATGTAATGGAGTAGTTCCTCTCCTCATGGACCTCCTCAGCAGCTTTGGGTCAATAAGATTTCTTTCTAAATTAAACAATAAAGAATCAATTGACAAAGGGAAGATCTGTTGCACTGAAACCTCAGTTACTGTAACCTGTATCCTCTGAAGCAACAGTTATTATTGATTCATCTGCCTGGCATTTTAAGGTGAATTACTTGACCTGGCCAAAAATGTTAGCAAAAGTGAAAAATGCTCCTCAGAATTTCACAGGGCCCAACATGACTACTTCAAATGTGTGAACATTTGTACAAAATCTAAACATCGTCGAATTGTCTCAGCTCTACACTGCTGTATTGTAAAGTCAATTATGATACTTTGGTACAGTTATGTCAAACCTAAGAGTTAGGTTTAAGTTGGAAATGAGTACTGTCTTCTTCCTGGTGGTACTGTGATGCCGGGTGTTTCTTATAATTGAGACCTAATTTTTCACAAACCCTGTCACTGTGCTGTAGAGATTTCCAGAGCCAATCATCAAGTATCAGCATACGATCTGGGTAAATATAAATAGAAATGCCTCTGCTGAACTCAAGCCAGTTACAATCAGATCCTTTCTTTATCCGGCCTGAACACTCGATTGCAGAGTGTTCTGCTGCACACATAACTGAAGTGTGTCAATATGAAAAATACAGAGGTTGGTAAAATGTAGAGAAAACTCCAGCATTGTATGAAACATTTAGGTGACCTCTGACCTCTGCTGACTGTCCCTTTTCAACTTAGATGTCATCCTCAGTTAACATCTCTGGTAATGTGGAGTTAATAGTTACCTGATGTGTAAGATTCACCACACCTGCGTTTGCTTACATGTAATAGGATTAAAGAAGAATTCTCCCTCCATTTTCTGACAGTGATTGAGCCTTGAGCCTGTGAGTGTGTATTTCCAATGGACACTTAAAGATGTGTGTCCTCTGATAGCTTTCCCAGAGTGAACAGTGAGGGAGTGTTCCCTGTAGTGACGCACTGAAGCAGGGGGGGTTGGAAAAGGAACTAGCTGTTGAAATTTATGTGAAGAAAAAATGTATTTTTATTTGCCACCCATACAGAATTTACACCAATCAAATAACAGTATGAACATTAGTCTTCACAAAAAATTAACACCCATCGGGGAGCACAAATGTGGGGAGCACCATCATTAGAGAAAATGATTCAAATGAAAATGTCTTCTTAATGTTTATGACTATTTAAGCAAATAAGTACACAAGTAAAACAAATGCCATTTCTTTGCTAAATGAGTTTTATTTTCATTTTTGACTTTGACACACCTGCGTAAAGCCCCTATAGTCCAGCAGTCGAACCCTTCAGAGTGACATTCTGTCCAATCTTTGACCCTGTTGTCATTGTCTTCTGGTCTCGTAGGATCAGATGGCACAGGTAACGGCAGTGATGAGGAAGGGTCTAAAGCCAGCGCCGCGGGTTCAGAAAGTGACTCGGACAACGCTGGCTCTGCAGATGATGGTATAGATGAGGAGGAGGCCAAAGACCTGGCTGCTGAGGACAACTTAACAGAAGATGAAGAGAAGACCAAACAGCAGCCTTCCTCAGACAGCTCCACCAAAGACACTGCTGCGGCCACTCCGCCCAAAAGCCGACGCAAGAGCAAGAAGACATCGGAGCCTGAGCCCGCTACGACTGCTGGCACGGAGTCTACCTCAGTGTCGGGGTCAGCCAGCGTGAACACAGAAGAGTCTCAGGCCGAGCCCAAGAAATGGAATTTCCGCAGGAACCGCCCCCTGCTGGATTTCACCACTATGGAGGAACTGAATGAGATGGATGACTATGACAGTGAGGATGATAATGACTGGAGGCCCACAGCAGGGAAGAAGAAAAGCAAAACAGCTGCTCAGAAGGGAGGGACAGAGGAAGAGGAGGGGGGCAGTGCCAGTGACGACGACGACGATGATAACGACGATGATGATGACGATGATGAAGATGACGACGATGAAGACAACGATGACAGAGAAGATGGTGATGACAACAACAACACTAGCAGTGACACTGACAAAGAGGTGAAGAAACCCAAGAAGAAAGCTAAGAGCACCAGTGCGTTTGATGAAGAGCTGACTAATGACAGCATGTCCCAGGGAAAAGGCAATGAGGTGAGTGCAACTGGGCCTTCTCACACGAAGTTCACATCTCGTGTTCACCTGAAATGGAATTACATGTTTTGTACATGTTTTGCATGCAACACGATCTGTGCTTGTCTTCGAGAATCAGAACCCAAAAGGGCATTTTCCTGGTGTGGTTTGGGTTCACTTGTATCAGGAAACGTGTGGACATGGATATACTGAACTAACATGACTATAGGTTCAAATGACCCGGTAGATTAATGGTAGATATATATGGAAACCAACACAGGTGAAATGTGTTTAGGAACCAAAAAAACAGAATCCAAATGAAAATTTCCTGATGATCTTTTGGAATCTGAAATTAGGAAACAATTGGAAAAAAAAATGGGTTGTCGACGCTTACCTCCAAATGTAAGCCACAATTATATGATTGTTTTCAAGAATTATATTGTTGTCATAATTGTAATTGTTTTATTTGCACAATTGTTTTATTTGGACTTGTGCTAATAGTCAAATGGCTCTACTGAGCAAATACAGTACAGTGGTCACATGTTTATCGCGGGAGTTACGTTCTGTTTTCAGCCAGCGATCGAAGATTTCTGTAAATCTGGCAAGCTGAACGTTTTCTGTACTGTACAGGAGACACGGCACGGAGGAGACTGATTGACAATGGTGTACAGTGCCTTAGCCAATCAGGAACGCAATGCGCTGTTTAAAAAAAAAAGGATGCAGAATTGCACTAAAAAAGCTCTGCGAAACAGCAAGACCGCGAAAGGTGAACCACGTTACAGCGAGGGACCACTGTACTCCCCCTTGTCTTAGTTAAATAAACCATTACAGATATGTAGGATATTTGACCTGCCCATTGGCTACTTTGTATGGCACCCCATAATACCAAAGCACAATATGAGTGGCAAAGTCTCCATATAATCCAATGAGTTTTAGATGGTATCGGAGTGATTCCAGGAGGATTTCTGCCTTTGTTGTAATCGACTTAGCACAGTCTCCGTGAGCATTGTATGTGGGATTTACTAACTGCCAGTTCCTGGATCTGTTGTCAGATCAGAGGGAGTGGGCATTAGATAAGTGGCTTTACTGTGGTTCTGTTTCCTGATTCCCCAGGATGCTTTGCTGGACCGTTCCCAAACCTGGAGCACTCAGCACATCCTGATCTGCTGCGTCTGTCTGGGTGACAACAGTGAGGATGCAGATGAGATCATCCAGTGTGACAACTGTGGGGTGACCGTGCATGAAGGTAAGCAGCACACTTAGTGCAGCATGCATTAGTGTGTAGATGTCAGGCCCAAGCCACAGTCCAGGTTTCTGTCATAGTCACATCATATATCATATTCTTGCCTGTAGTGTGGCTGTTTGGAGCACTTGTGTAATAGCTGTGAAGAAACACACAATATGACCCGTTTAGCTTTAAGCACACTGAACCTTTGATACAACTTTCATCTGATAGCATGTAGAGGTGAGATAACAGCCCTGTTCTGTAGCATCTTATAGAATTTTGTATTATTGTAATACTACATCAGAAAGTGTGTAACAGAGGTTGGGGAGGGAATACATTTCCTGTTTCAGCTTTAGCTGAGTGAGTGTCACTTCTTGGAATGAAGATCAGTGACTTAGTGAGTCGTCTCTTTTGGATGGAGGTCTCAATTGTCACTACATTGCTAAATTTATTTGGGCTAGAAACTAGAGGAAACGGGCGACTGGATTCAGCTTGTGCCCTAAAGTTCTGTGTATTTTCTACAGAAACAAATACAGGTGAGATTGTGTCATCTAAGGCCTGTAACACGTATGTCTGTGTGGTAGATATAGAAGTGGTCGAGGTAGTGCTGAAGACACTACTGCAGTAACATTAAGGCATGTTGAACCTGAGAAATTCATACCCAAAAGTTCAAAGGTCCTAGGCACTTGCATGAGTCCACCTTCTTCACTGACCAGAGGGACAGGAGGTTCCTCTGCTGGTCCACCACAAGCTCAGTGGTTTTGTTGATGAGCTTGAGGTGACTGTTTGCACCATGTGATGAAGCTCTCCATCAGTTCTGTCATAGTCTCTAAGTGTAGAATGAGTCACACTAAAATAATGCATGTCATCATTGTGAGAACTTCCATTTCACCCAAATAATGCACTTAATACCTATGAAATTTTAAAATAATCTTTAACACTGTCACTACGTATATGTCAGGAATCCAGAGAGACAGAATGTGAACTATCGTGGTGCGGTAATTATAGTTTTCCACTCAATTTATCTTTAGGCACTTGGTATTTGTTATCTTTTAAACGGCACTCTGTGTTGTCAAACAGGGTGCAAGGGGCGATCCATAAGATATAAGGCAAACAGTAGTTTGAATGATGTCACCAGTTCTTTTATTGCTGAAATAAGATGAGTAAGAATGGTTTATCAACAGGCAGTTGGAAGTGCATTGCAACAATGATAATAATAATTATAGTAATACTGTAATATTAAACTTATTGGGTTACATAATACCATAACCATGTTCATATATGCCTGTGTGTCGTCACAAAACTCAAACTCCTAACTTGCAATATACTGATACAGTCCAACATCACTGTGCTCGGCTGAACTGTGTTTAGCCTTGAAGCACTGAACACCTCTGAGGTGCAAACAGGACTTAAGAGTTAGATTATCTCAGACAGTTTTACTCACACACTCTCTTATGATATGCGTGCATACACACACACACACCCGCCAAAGTGAAGGGTGGGAACTGTCCTAATCACCAATTCTCCATAGCCATACATGAGATATTAGGAGCAGGTCTTAAATTTATCTTGTTCATTTGGTTGTTTGATATTTTCTTCCTCTGAGACATGTTTAATCTCCTTGAAAAGACACAGAAGGGAGGCTAAGTTTTCCATGGAAGCTTGAAAGAGAGGAGGCAGTAGCAGCACTTGCGGCCAGTTCCTATCTTCCTCTCCAAGGACATGAATGGTATGGTCCTTTTTCTCGGGCAGTAAAATGAGGAACTTAATTCTAGCAACACGTTTTGAGTTCCTGCATACTGGATTCAAAATTGAAAGCTCTATTGTATGACTGGAAGTTTAATTGAATAGTTTATCTATTTATTTAGTGATGTAGGATCGTATCCTTGAGATATGACACAGCATTCATCACATTCCTGTTCACATTCCATGTCTAATGGTTAATGAAAAGATTTTTTTTCCAAATGAATTGAAATGTCACCAGTCATGTTAACATGTAGGAATGGGACCCATGCATTGCCAATTTAATTTAGGGGCCTTAGTTACCCACGAAAAAGGCCAGTTAACTAGCCACTTTTTAAAATACACCTGTAATCGTGTGGACGGATCGTGTGTTAACACTAGCTAACATGTGCCACCACATCTTGTCATGTATGCATCAGTCATGGAAAAGACAATCCAGCTAGCTCATCTATCGTTCTCTCCAATTTCTCTCTATATATATATTCTCCCACTGGGCAGTATTACTGTAGTCACTGCAATGGCTTCCAATTTAATTTCTATGTTGATGGCATTTAACTATACCTTATGGTAAAGGCCACAAATGTTTGCTGCTCTCTATGTGGCTGTCTAGCTGCTGTAAGAAACGATATGTTTGGCTTTTGGACCATTTACTGGACAAAACAAGAAATTTGGTACAATCACCTCGAGTCTGAGAAATTGTAATGGGTATATTTTTTGCTTTATGACTAAATGATAAATGGATCAACAGAAAAAGAATGAATGAATTCAATGAATTGATTACTGCGAAAAGTGACCGTCCCGATGCTGAAGTTGATAACATGCACCTCAACTAAAAAGGTGCATTCAAGACATGTTAGATCATTTTAGAGATCACAAAGTACCTTGTTGAAGGTTAAGACCCGGTCAGACAAGGAAAGACTTTGAGGCAGAGATGAGAGATGAGCTGTCAGTATCTGGAGCTCATAGGAGTCAGTCTTGCTGCTCGACTTCACTGCTTCTCTTTGTTGTTGCGTTCGCACCACTGTCCGGACACCATCACTCCCTCTCAGACGAGAAGAGAGGCTGACATGAAAGGTAGGCACACAAGACCCGAGTGAGAGATCAAACGCTGGAATGGGCAGAAGTCCACAAAGCAAGGATCTACACAGAGCACATGGAGGAGTCCCGTTCTTACCAGCCTGCCTTTTGATAATCAGACTCACGTCAGTCGTACAGGCAGAAATCATTATAATACCGCAAGTTCACCCTTTGCTTTTATTTGCCGTTGACTGTAAAAGCCTAAAAAGGCCATCTTTATCACAGCTCTATTTAGTAGTCTGCATGTCCGTGCCCCCTATTTTATGATTTAAGGGCGACTGTCTTCTTTTATTAATGGTGATGTTATTGTAGAAAAGGTAAATATTAATAGTACATCACTGTCAGGTTTTCATCAGTGATATCAGAAATATGTTGAATTTTAGACTGGAATATAAGACTGGAATAATACATTATCTAGAAATGCAAATAAAAATGTGCTCATTTTATTTACCCTGGTTAATACAGAGAAAAAGATAAGTCTAATGTTATTTTGTTACTTTCAACAATCTCTCAAATGACAAAAAACATCTTTATAGACAAATATTCTCTATAGTTTTTAGAAAGGCTCAGTAATGTCTTAAAACTGCTGGTGGCTGTTTTCATTTGTTTGATGCTTAGGTGAGTATTTCTGGTAGCAGGATGATGTTTGTGGAATTGAGTCTAAATATATACAGCGTACAATGCAATTGTTTATGTCAATGATGGAACATGTTGACCAGTCCAACAGTAGCTCACTGATGAGTGATTTGGACCACAATGGAGCTCAATGGCACAAAGGTATAAGAACAATCAGGCTTTGATACACACAATACATGTTAACAGGATACAGTGCATTTATGTTTGGTTCAGCTCTGCCCATAATTTCTTAACAGAAAAGTGCAGAATATGATTATCTTTATGGAGATTATAAATAACTACAGTATTTTGTCGTTATTATCATAAACTATATACATGAAAAAGCAGATTTTAACAAATGAATATATCTAGCAAAAAGTATTTTTTATCTTAACTAAAATATCCCAGTAAATGATATCCATATAGAGTTCATGAAATGTGTACATTGGGTTCATTGATGCAAGCGTAATGATCTCAAATATAGTGATAATAACCTTCAAACATGATGATGCTCATTATGATGCTTTACCTTCCACAGGTATGTACAGGTTACAACCAAAGATTGCTTTCACTTTTGATTAGGCTGCTGATTTTGTCACCAGAGAATTTTCTTTTTTTTTTTTTTTATCATACAGGACTTTAAAGAAACCAGCAAACATCACTCTAAAAAATACATGAAATACAAAATCAATCAGTCAGTTAGGTAGAATTGTTTCTTTTTTGATAATCTGTTGTTAGTCAGTTGCTTCAGTTGTGCTCTGAATAAAGACATAACATACAGGCAGGAGAATAATAAATGGAGAACCCTATTTTAAAGGTGGAAGCAGTAATTCTGGAGAAAGATTGTGGATATTTGAACTCAACAGCCAAATACATACTACCCTCCTTTCAGCCCCTTCGTCAGCTTTTTCCAAGGCAACAGCATTAACAACTGGGCCAGCTGACCAGCAGAGATATATGGCTGAATCCAGAGCATCTGCTGGTGTAGTTTTGCTCCTTGTAGGCAAGGACATGGGAGAGGGACAGTGCCAAACAGAAGTAGAGGATGCCTGCATTCTTTCTTTCAGGCACGCACAGAATGGACAGTTATGGACGGTGAACAGATATTTGCTGAATTTGAGAAATAGTGTATTTGATTCTTATCACTAAATACACTTACAAGGTGTTGTTCCACCAGAAGCCTACAGAACAGCTTCGGTTCTCATGGAATGACTAAATGTGTTGAACCAAAGAGAGTTGATTAAGATGAAAGATCATGCTTTGACACTGCGCCACAATCTCCCATGCTCAGTTGTGTTGGGATCTGGCCATGAGGAAGCTTGTAGTGTATGATTCACATCATTGTCATACTCATCAAACTTGAGTGGAAGCGAGCTGAAAATGCGAGCCATCAGCATGCTGTCAGAATAAAAGTCTGACCCATTTATGTGGAATCACTTTGCTTTTTATCCCATCGAAACATCCCATGAGAACTGCCCTGCATTACCTTTATTGTCTGTCTTCATACATAGGTGAGTTCATATTGTCACTCCTGGATGCTTCTCCACCTACTTGGTTAGCCTTTGTTGAAGGAAAGCAGACAGTTCTTTCTATCTCATCTCAATACAGTTGAAAGTACTTCTTGGTTCAGTCAACTCTACCTTTCCCCTTTTTTTCCTGCCAAGCTCGTCATTTCTGACAAGGATAATCTTTCCTCCGGGGATTATGAAGCTATCCTGTAGTCATCACTTTTTGTCAGCTTAGCTCATATTAGCCAGCAACCCATGGCTTAATGGTCTGAGCTTTGTATCTCAGTTCAAAAGGAACACCGAAGATTTGTGCCATGGTTCAGCCATAAGTCGGTTAAACCAGAATGGTGGTCGTTCACAACTCCCAGTTCCAGGGTTCAAAGTCCAATCAGTGAAGATGAAGCTCCCCGCTGTTGCCAGAGGTATTGCAGTAATACCTTTCTTTAAGAAAATAAACGTTGAGTGGAGCTATATTGCAGCTAGCAGGATTTAGCCTCCTGTCCTTGCCACATACTGCAGAGGAAAATAGAGGCAGAAATAGAAGGTAGTTATGTTCACTTCTTGGGTAGTTAGATTAAAAGTAGTTCTTCACTTTTGAAGGTCAGGACAGAGTCCAGCTGTGACTTAATTGCCACAGTGGAATAATCAGCGGCTTGATTGGTGTATCCTGCCTTCAAGTTGATCTCAAGAAGAGACCAGTGGCCTGTTAAAAACAGAAACTATACCCCACCAGCCCCTGAAGAGCAGAGTTCAAAATTAGTGATTCACCGTGACACACGGCAAATGGTCTCTCAATCAGAAAGGGACATGCACCCACCAAACAAAGTGTAGAGCTGAATAAACAACTCCGTCTGCCCCAGTGTTTGCTTTCAGTGGGCTGCCCGACTCCCCAGCGTGGCATACAGTGACAGGCATGCAGAACATTGAGCTTTTGATATGTGAGCCTTTCCCATTGCTCAAAAGGCCCGAAGGCTGGTTGACTGAATTGGGAGTTTGAGCGTTATCTCTCCAACGGAGGCAGAGTGCTGATTGCTGCCCTCGTTGGTGATGGAGAGCACGTCCGCCTTGTGTAATAGCTGCCATAGAAACCACATCAGCCAAGTAATTGTTTAGGCAACCTCAAAAAATTAAGAGGACAATATTGAAATTCTTTCCCTTGGCTTCTTCTTGCTTCATTTTTTTTTTATCAAATGTTCAATTTGTGGTGCTGCAGTCTAGCACTGGATTTTCAGCTTTGGACACCGCAGAACAAATCTATTTGTTCTGTTTCTGCAAATGAACAGTGCACCAAACTGATAGACGTAGATATCATCCAACTTTACCTATAGCCTATACCATACATTCACATTTATAAGAAACTGTATATAGCCTCTTGTCAGTGAATACCCTAACCTTAACATTAAACAATAAAAACAGAGGAATGTCATAAATATTTTCAGATATTGTACATATTGTTTTTTGTGTTTCACATTTATGAATACCCACAATTCTGCTCAATTTGATGTACATGTTTGTAAATCTTAAATTTGTAGATCATGTGATATACATTTGTGACAATTTTGAGTCTAATTTCTAGTCAAATTTAGAGTCAAATTACCATCACCCTGTTGTTATTTGAGGCGGTTGGATACAGGACATACAGTGTAGCAATGCTAATATGTCAATGAGGGTTTATTACCAACCGTTCAGGTCTGCTCATTTTTGGTTTTACCTCCAGATGAGCCGATTCATTCCACTTCTTACTTTAAATAGATAAACAATAAATATGTTGAATTTTTTTAGGCCTGCAAACACAAGACTTTAGCTTTTCACAGGTCTTTAACTGTAGCCACAGAATGGTATGAAGGAGCAGCTCATTGGGTTATAGTTCTGCTTCCTGGGGGGTAGTGACAAACCAGAATGTTCACACAGATGCCTTTTGAGGGGCAGTGACATGGTCAATAAGCTGACCGACGTTATCTGCAATAAACAACGTCGTTAACAGGGCCATGCTGCCAATCCTTTTCTGCCGTTCCCAGGATGTTACGGCGTGGATGGTGAGAGCGACAGTATCATGAGCTCTGCCTCTGAGAATTCAACCGAGCCTTGGTTCTGCGACGCCTGTAAGAACGGTGTGACTCCCAGCTGCGAGCTGTGTCCCAACCAGGACGGCATCTTCAAAGAGACGGACGCCGGGAGGTGAGTTACGGAAGCACGCTGACTCGGTGGTCAGTTGCCATTTACGAGAGGCAGCGAGCGGAACCCGTTCAGAAACAAATAATGCCTAATGACCTTAGCTGGTTGGCAATATATGTAGAATCTAAATAGTACATATATTCAGCAGTGGAGAGAAGAGGAAGTTGGATTAATGGGGTAGAGAGGGAGAACTGGCAGAGGAGTGTGCGAAAGGGATGGAGGGAAGAGTAGAGATAGAGGAAGAAAAGGAGTGAGAGAAAAGAGTGTGTTATGTGAAGCGTGGAGACTTCAGCCACGTTATCGCTGATAGTGCTCCTCAGCCAGGCTGCAGCCGAATTTACTACTTCACTAGAGCATGAAAAACACAGCAAATTAAACTGTGAAGCTGTTGCTTGCTAGAGATGGATATCTTTATATTGGACTTCGGATTCTCTTCCCTAAAGTCCGCATTTGAAATTGTGTCACACCAAACTGTAGCTAGAGTCTGGGGCTACATAAATCTATGAATCCATTTCTTTTTGAAGTGTCTGAGCAACTCACTGCAGCCAATTTCATGATATTAATTTTCTTATTGTCTGCAGTAATTCACTACACTAAATGCAAAAATAACCACAGCCATAGATTTTTATCAATTTGATGGCATTCCTTGAAATCAGAGAGTAGAAGTCAATCAGTTTTAAATGTCACCTTTTTAAATCTACTTTTCATCTTGAATGGTTTTCAGGTCGTGATTTTTCATACTGATGTGTTGAAGTTTGTTTTGTTTCTCTTCAGCAGAGCAGTTTATCAGCCAGTTTGATTTTCTTCCTCTTCTCTTCAGATGGGTACATGTGGTCTGCGCACTTTATGTTCCCGGAGTAGCATTTGGAGACATCGATAAACTACGACCAGTGACGCTCACAGAGATGAATTATTCAAAATATGGGGCCAAGGTAAGTTCTCTTTTTCTATAGTGATGCAGTCTGGAGTGTATTGTATATTAGTGTATGTCCAATGTGTCTTCAGTTATATTGATCATGTGTCATCATCAGTCCTGCTCTGTTATTGTCCACTAGAAATAGAAAATGCATAAAACTTGAGCAAAACACTAAAGAATGGGCACAGCTGAAATGTCAGTTCAGTATAAACAATGGAAACAGTTGAACTATCATTTTAAGAAGGGATGGAAACCCCAGTTGAATTGCAAATGTGGGAGATAGCTGTGGCTGCATTTTAAGTGTCATAAACAGTCAGTTAATAAACAGGCGTTGGCAGCGATAGATGTGTGTCAGCAGAAACGTTAGAGCTGAAAGATGTAGGAATAACCGCGACTTACTCCGAACCGTCCGTTTAGGTAAAGGTACTGAATAATATAATAATAATAATAGTAATAATGATGTTTGGAGTAGTGATGTTGACACTTAAATTATTGGTTTATCAAAGTTAAACTCAAAAGGTAGCGTCACAATTAATCCCGACTTCCTTTTTTTTTCAGTTAACAGAGAAGTGTTGTGTTTGCAGGTAGTGACTTCAGACTCTCTCCAGCCATTAACTATAACAGCTTATCCTTTAAAGGGTCACGGGGCTGCAAGTGTTAGCAGCTGACGTTTGAGAAGAGGCAGGGTCACCAGTTAGTCACAGGGCCGACACATAGAGGACACTCACTTTAACACCTACGAACAAATTAAATTCAGCAGTTTTCTTAGCCTGCATGATTTTGGACTGTGGGAGCAGCCAGAGAAAACGCCACAAACCAATGCACCACTTCAGACTGGAAAAGATCAAACTTTCTAACAGGAACTTTTGTAACACTTTTTGTTGCTATCACTTTTGCAGTAAAATTGCTGTGGAAACATTTAAAAACTTTTGAAAGAAGGTAAATAGCTTGAAATGTTAGTGTATTGCAGAGACATTGTAATAAAGTGGAAGCTGTAGCACTGAAGGAGGTGACGTATCAGGATTTGGGTCTCAGTTACAGTGTGAGCTTTGAATGGAGTCTCAGATGAAGTGAAAGTACCAAACTGTTAGTTGAAGTGTAACCACTGAAACAGCAACTCTAAACCTACTAAAAAGATAAAAAGCATCTGTTACTCTAGACATCGAAGAACTGAAACCAATTGAGGTGTCAGTTCAAGTTTAATGAGTGAAAAGATCAGAAATGTCATTTTAAAACACAACCAAAGCTCTTGAAATATCAGTTGAAGTGCCAGTATTAGAGATGGTAGTTTGCATAAATGTTTAAAGTGGAAGTATATAGTAAGAATTGACTGTGGTGTAAAAATCGTAGCTGGAGACTTCAACCATGTGGAGTTGGAGGCAGTTCCATCGACCCACCCCCACATTGTACACTGCTGCTGCAACTTTGGATGTTTGTGTACTTTTTTTTCTTTTTCTTTTTACATATTTTTGTGTTTGAAGCCGGAAGTCATCTATTTTAATTTTGCCATATGAAAACATGATGACAAAGTCTCTTGAATCTTGAAGTACTGACTGCAATGTAAAAATGTTGAAATGAAAGCAGACACCGACATTGGTTTGTCTCCCTTTGCTGCCTGACACCATCCTACCTTAAGTCTGTTATGAAGTTTTGAATATCAGTAAAGATATGAAAAAACTGTAAAAAAAAATAGACAGAAATAGGTAAATGTAAAGATTTGCCATAAAAGCCACTGTATTATGTAAACTTGAACTTGTGATGATGTCAACATTTAGAGGAGCTGGATTATGTTTCTCTCTGTCGCAAATGCTAAGGGAGAGGCCTCCAAACAGAGAACATTAAAGGGTGTGATACTTAAATGACGATCATTTTCAGCGGCCACCTTTACCAACACCCAATCATTCATATGCTCCGACT
>JAOXYL010000048.1:1476688-1488006 GCA_028564955.1 Terapon puta
GAAAAAGTCAGAGTCAAAACCCAGCGTATGGATATACACGGAGCTACCTGACGATCATCTTAGTGCAGATGGAAGAAGATTAAAGGATAAATCCAGGTATTGAAACTTTGCATTTTATCTTCAGAGGTCTGTCTCACGGAAAAACTAAATGTTTTCCACAGGTTCATCCTGATCGACATTCTATACACGGAGACACGATGGTGGACAGACAACCACGAAACAGCCAAGCAAGGAGAAAAATATCCTCCCCTCCTTTGTAAGCAACAGGTTACGCAACAGATTCGAGTAAACAGAAGCAGAAAAGAAAAAAAATGCACCGAGCTTTGGGAGAGTTAAACCACTCTCTTCTAAATAAGGCAAAACCCCTGAAACGCAGCGGCCTCGTGGCAAAACAGTGAAAGTTGACCCCAAAGATGCTCAAAGGGCGACCCCATCATTATTCATTCCTACTCTGCTGGTCCGTCTCCACCTTCGTGCTGTTATGTTCCAATAATTTGGTTGAATTATCTCTCTCTCTCTTTTTTAAAATCAAGAAATCATTGCTTACCAAAAAGTGAGCCAGGTAGAGTCGAGGGTAGCTGTGATTCCCGTTGCCGTTGACGACAGGAGGCTCCAGGAGGACAGCATCCTTCAGCTCGATGCCGGACGAACTGTCCCACAGAAAGCCTGAGTAGCTCACGCCCTGGGAAAAGAGGATCATGGGAATTGGAGTTTATGATTTATTGACAGGTGGCTCACCGTATCTCAAGGCCTGCAGTGAACGATCTCTCTGTTTGGTGCTGATTACTGCAACAACACACTGAATCTGAGGCTGAATGTGGACTATATATCAGTCTGTTACAGTGATGAGCAAGAAGCACGTCCATTTAAGTGTAAATGTTACATGAACTTCTTGATCGCTGGGTTCTTCTTCTCAGTAGTGTACGAGTGTCGAGGTGGAGGCCTGGCTCACAGCAGTAAACAGTGTCAGATGACCTGACGTCAGACATTTTTAGATGAAAGGTCAGTCACAGTCATCAAACGGCCACATTCCCTGCTAATTACAAAGACAGCTTTGGACACTGAAAAAGATAAGATCCTCTCTGCAGGGAAACAGCTTCTTTGCAGCGAAACATAACATAAAGTGAGAGAAGTGACTAAACTTTATGTATGTGTTCTACGAGAAAGATCCGCTGAGATGGTAATTCAGGGAATATTTTGAAGTGCCGGAACATCATTGAACACTTACGTTTTATTGATTCACTGTTTGGTTACATTCTGTGAGATTAAAAGGTGCCGGTGTGAACTTTGGATGGTTGAATAGAGTGCAATGAAAACCAAACGCTTTCCGATAAGCTTTCGGTTTTCACTTCAGCAACAAAACCAACAAATAAGAAAAATAAAAAGACTTTTTATTTCTGATGTGGCCGGACAACACAGTGTATGAAAAAAAAATCTTTTTGGACTTCAGTAGCTCTGTAAAATGACTTCTTTTGGCCTAATGTGTGTTTAATTACACAAAATCTACCAAAATGATGTAAACACCACACTGAGCGATGAAAACCAAAATGTCATGCCATCATGCCGTCAGAATGAACAAGCAGAGCCGGACCAGTTTAAAGCCCCTTGTTGTTGCTTCGACCATCTTACATGACTGAAGCCAGCTCCAGTTCATATCAAAGGTTCATCTGCTGGCTGCTTTCCGCTGTGAATAAACTGAACGATAACTTTGCTCAGTGTCTTCTTGATGCCAGGACAGATTCTGGAGAAACCTCTTGGAGTTGATTAAACCCCCAAAGCTTAGACGTACCGACCTGGCTGATACCTTTGAAAACCAAACCTGTTGTTGCTACCGATCGCCAACATTCACTCGGACATTTGTGTTTTTGCGGGTATCATCAGCCAAAGGTCTTTAAACGTGGTTAAAGGCGCCTGTCGTACCTTGCTGGACCGCCCGGTGGGTTTTTCACACACAACGCTTTTCCACAGCCCCCGTGGCCACTTCCACCTCCGCACACTGGCCAAAGTTCCTTGGTTCAGCTCCACACAGAACTGCAACACAAGTCAGAGAGAGGAAGTGTCATCAGTCAGTGTCAGCACTATTGACAGATTGATAATATAAACACTTCTACACACTGACTTCAAAAGTGTGATCTCAGTTACATTTAAATATCAAATGTACATTTGAATGTATGTTTCATATTATGTAGTTGGTTATGTCAGATTATTTTACATCACAGGTTACAATGCAATACATTTCTTAGTGTTAACAAAAAGAAGATCTTGATAAAAAAAAAAAAGTCAGGCTTATGTTAGGATAATAATAGGACACAAGCAGGAGAAGGATGAATTAAAAGCAGCAGCAATGGGAAAGAGCGTCTACAGGGTGATGATAAAAGGTTAACCAAAGGGCTGCTTCTTCACTTCTAAGATTACCTGTATCTGTCAGAGCGGCTCTGTCTGACACCTTGCCAGCACCAAGGACACTGCGAGTCCATGATAAAGACGAGAATGATAATGAAACGCTAACGCGACTTTTTTCGCTGCGTCCGCTTCCACTCTGTCTGAAATACATGACAAAGTGCAGTTCACGTGGAGCGCCGCGCTTCATTTTCAGGCTGGAGGGCAGATTAACTGCTTGTTCAGCAGAAAACATGTTTTGCTTAACAGTCTGAGAAACAATACAGGGTTCAGTGGACTCAAATAGCCTCATCTCATCTCACAGCGAATAAGGAAACAGGGTGAGAAAGAGGAAGCCTCTCGTGCTGACGTGACTGAGGGAGGGCCGCGGGGCTGGTGGCGTAACAGGCGAAGGTAACGCGGTGTGGGAAAGGAAAGAAATGGAGGGAGCCGCTGATGAAGGCTCCGGTTGCCGCTCTGGCTGACCTGCCGCTAAACTCTAAATTTAACCCGGGAGGCTCCCTGTGGGACACCGGGAGAGTCAGAGGAACCCCACCTAGTGCACGCACACACATTCCTCTGTGAGCAGCCCACGAGACACGGCACCTATTAATGTTTAAAGTGACTATCTGCAACGCCTGAATATGAAATAAAATAATATTAAAAATCTGCTGCGGTAGAACAGAAAGTCTCACACAGACAGTTCAACAGGAAGAAAAGGAGCGATCTGAGGGATACACGAGTATCTGCAGCTTAATTAAAAGCAAATCAAACATCAAATCCAGCTCATTTACATTACACTGTCCTTGGTCTAACAACTTTATATTACACTGAATTAATGACAAAAATCAAAAAGATGTTTAGAAAATCCAGATAAACCTCCAGGATTGAATATCATTGATTTTAATCATAAATTGTGATATATGGATACATGTACATTTTCACATACAGTCTAAATGGCCCAGGACTCTTAAGGGTTGAAAACAACTTTTTTAATATGCATATATATGCGTATATGCACAATGCAAACTGAGATAATTATACTTTAAAACTATATTTTGACACAGGGTCAGAGCTTTCATCCTGCCATGGTGCACTTCTTCTTAATAAATTAGCACTCGATCAAATTATGAGCAGCCGAGTGACACAGTGAGACTTGAATTCAGTCATTACATTGCAAAAATCTTGAAGCGCTTCACACATTTATGCTGGACATCAAAAAGGAAGCCACATAATGAGATGTGCCGGATGATGAAGACACCACAGTGCAGGTACACACTGAACACACACAGAGAGACAAAGCCACGACAGTTCAGCAGAGCAGCACAAAGCTGGATGACACTAACTAACAGTGAGGAGAGTCCACAGCTCAGCTCACACATCTCCGACGCTGCAGTCACACACACCTGCAGTTTTCAGAGGCCCATCGTTGAGTAAGTAATAATATTAATAATAAAGCAATTCCGCGCTGCCAAGAAACGAGAAACCTTCAGTTGTAGTCCCCCGAGGACGTTCAGCCTGTAAAGTGTACAAGGATGAATTGCTCACAACTTTAACTTTGCCAAAACACAAAACGCCCTCATAATTCAGCAGGCGAGGACCAAAGTGCAGGCGCAGCACACACTCAGGGCCCTGGCGTGGAGCCCAGGCCCGGAGGAATCGCCTGGCAGAGCCGGAGAGCTCCGTGACTCCACCGCCAGGTCCAGGTACAGGAAACACGCTGAGGAACGGCCTCGTCTCTCACCGCCGCTGATTTCATTATCTGATTACTAGACTGAGTGCTAATCAGCAGATAGCGGACATAAACCTCCTCGCCATCACTCTTGGTCTTATCTCGCTCGTTATCTCACTTTGGACTGGAAGCTGAAACAAAAACAGGCCGTGTGACAGACTGGAGGTGAGCAGTTCGAATCAGCGCCCACTTTGACCCTTCTCTTACTTGTCTTTGGTCCAACTTCTTTTTAAGCGTAACACCGAATCACCGGCGCGCCCCTCGAAGTCATTGTTCGCCACGTCTGCACCTCTGAAAGGCAGCGAGGGCCGAATCGCAGGACACGTTAGTTAGGATGGGCACACGGTGAGCGGTGAACTCGCTGAACCTTCAGAGAGCTGCCAGATCACTGCGCGGGGCCGCCAGCATCCACAAAACACAACAAGGACAGAGGGTGTGTGTGTGTGTGTGTGCGTTTTGAAGTATCTATAAGGACGAAGGCTGTACGCTAGTTACTGTATTTACTCGAGGGGCTGTTAGCAACCAATAAGACGCTTCAGTATGATTAATCATCAGTTTTAAATCTAACCACAGACAAGGGGTTCCTTAGAAACAAAACAGAAAACAAAAGATAAAAGCGGCACACACACTCGGTGTGACTAATCACAGAGCGTCTGCACTAAAGTTACAGCCAGATGCTCCTGTGGGTGTTGGCAAATTTTACTTGTCATTCTATAAACAATAAAAATAAAATATATAAATAAAATGTATATGACCCACATACTGGATATTCTGTATATAACTCATTCTGTATATTCTGTATATGAGAAGAGGATTCTGTGGAAACCGGAGTCGAATTCCTTGTATGTGCACACACATCTGGCCATTGAAGCTGATTCTGATTCTGATGACTCTAAATGGACAGTTACCACAGGGATGCAGTGGAGGTTATGCCACATATTTATGGCGTTATAAATCATCATGAGCCACAGTTTACTTTGTGTCGGAGTAATGTCTCCCCGTCGCAGCTCAGCTCCACAGCTTCTGCTAATTCAGATTTTGTGGCTTCAGCAACCGACGTGAATGAGGCCACGTTTGAACCCGGCCGTCAAAACAGACAAAGGACCATGGTTGATGCCACAGATGCCACATCAGTGATAGTCTACAGACGATCGTGCAGATATCGATAGACTACAAAAGAAGAAGAAGAGACTTTGCAACAATACAATTCTAAAATCAGGACCCTTTGTATGTGATTCTAGGAGTTAATATGACGCATTATCACAGAGCACTGCCTCTAACTATAGCTATACCCTAACTATAGCCCTCTGCTCTCTATAGGGGAATGCAGCACATTCATATAAGTAAAATATGTCTTCCTCTGTTCTTCAGAGAGGAGAGGAGGAACCAGCAGTCTCTGCTCGGTCGGCCCAGTGAGCAGCCAGCTTAGATACTTCTTCAGTAAATAACTGAGGTATAAGATGTGAAATGTGCTCTATGTGTATGTATATAAAGTATAAAAATAAGGCCTAAAATACATTTTGGGAAGCTGCAGGGCTCTGAGCGAGGTGAACATTTCTCATTCACTCTGCAGGGAGAGAAGATGAGAAGGGAGGGCGCTAATGACTAAGACAAGACAGAAGCGATGGGAAAACGGGCAGAAAATCAGTGTGGGCGGCTGGCAGGAGCGAAAAACGCTGCAATGTAGGCTACCACTTGTCCAGAGGTAACTCATCCTCCCACCGCCTCCCTCCCTCCGTCCAAAATACTCTGCTGCAGACCTACTTCCCAGTCCGACGGGCTCTCGTTTCTCTGCCAAGGATCCGTCTGGTAGCCAACACAGAAAGTGACATTTCGCGTGTGCAAGCAAGTGTGTAGGCCGAGCAGGAACACATCCTCCTGCTCGGAGTGGACCGTTGAACTCTGACATTTTATACACATATTTTTAGATATTTGAGATACACTGACACCGATGCGTTAATGCGGGCGCCCTACATTTCTGCTCAGTCTGAGGTGGGTGATCTGACTGTGCGGCACACTTCGTGTACTTGTGCTTCTGTCCGTGAAGTTAACCAGTGTTCCCACGGAGGTCCCAGAATGTGAAAAACCAGTATTTCATATGATGTGTTTTAGCAGCAAAATTTAGCTCATTTCAATACAATCGCTGCTAAAGGAAGTGCTCGGCCTCGGGGGCAGAGTGAGTCTGTGTAAATCTTTTGACCTTTAAGGGAACAGAGAGCCTGAGAGCCCAGAACAGTGGAGGCTGTTGTTGCCTATTAACTGTTTAACTGTAACTATTATGGAAAGAGTGAGAGTGAAAAACTGTGAGGTCAGAGGGTGGGCAGCATTTGACTCATCATATTGATTAGAACTGGGTCAGTATAGATGTAATATTAATCAGAATATAGAAACATAGAAGGCATTTACCACACTTAATAGAGAATATACTTATTATATAATATTATACTTAATGGAAATATAAACATTGTGGATATATCTGTAAGGTTAAAAATGACAGCAGTGCTCTTTGAGAATATTATGTGCTGGGACGATTTGAGGGTGAATAACAGCCGCCCACCTCCTGTTGTCGGTGTGGTGTATCTCCACTGTTTGTTAGCCAGGAAACAGTTGCCACACCTGACAAAGTGATGTTTTTACTTAGCTCTTTGTGTACCGACTAAACAAATGACATGTTAATTAGCCACTATTAAAGATTTTGGCAGATGTACTTTAGATGTACTTTAGACTTAGATCAGTTTTGCATCCACGTGCTAAACTAGGTTAACCACATCCTCCAGCGCCACTCTCAAAGTCGCCAACACACAAACACGAGACCGATACCATCTCAACATATTCTAAGACAGGGAGTGAGCCTCACACTGAGCCCTGTGGAGCATCTCTGTATATCTCTACAATGAGAGGGGTGCAAAGTTAAGCTAATTTCTACTTCATATTTAGAGTTGCTCTAAAAATATGAAACAAATGTGTGTAAGGAGTCTCCTCTTATTAAAGTAGTGGGGTGATCAGGTCAGATATGGTGGAGTACAAACATCCTCTAATGCCGAAGAACTTGGAAAGCTGCAGCTTTCAGCGTTTCTAATTATTTATGTTTCTCTGTCATTTGCCTTTTGAGAAATCTGCCCATAGCAGCTCCCAGCTGTCAGCCAAAATGTGCCGTCAGCTTCCTGGTTAATTACCTTTCCTTGTTTTTTTAAAAAAATAATGAGAAGCAAAGCAAAGATCAATCCAATGTGTCGTGATTACTGACACTGCTGAAGAGGACGCCCTCCCGCCCATAGCAACCACTGTCATATTTATAGACAGCACAGGAGAGCACTAACACAGTTCAAACCCTAGAAATAGAAGACATTTACACTCACAGGGACACACACACACACACACACAAACACACACAGACACATACACACAGAGTGGAAGGAAAGGGGTGACATTTGCATAACAGCAACACATTAAGTAAATGGGAAACACTGAGCAAGAGTCTCTGAGTGTGTTTGCCTGAGTGGTGACTCATCTCATTTACAATGCCACAAATGAAGGCAGCCTTCAGCACACACAGAGTCCTCCCAACCAACCAGCGTGACCCAGGCAGAGAACAGCGGGGTGCACAGCTCCACTTTACCTTATCGAGAGCCTCCCGCTCCAGCAGGTCCTGCACCGCCAGTAACTTTATGCTGGAAGAAGAAAAAGAGGGTGTGTGTTACTTTAACATGTTCACATCTCCACTCAGTATAAATCCACACTCAGCAACTGACGTTCACATTCCATTTTCACTGGGTTTATTTTGTTTGACTGTAAAACTGTAAGTAATTAGAGCATGTGATGAGCTTTTATTTGTCAAATCACGCCACAGTCCCACTGAAAGAGTGGAGCAGTTTTTGTGTTGTGTGAAATGAGCAGGGTTTGTTTAGTTTCATTCAGTCCAACTGAGTTATTTCCTTTTTCAGAAGGTACACTGTGAGAAACATCCTGTTTGTATTTATACATGATCAAATAAATCCTTCAATAACCCATTTAATTATCTTCAAGTTGGCTTTTTAACCTTTCCTCCATCCTTTAGTTTCAGCCAACACAAAGATCTAGAAAATGTCATATTCCCCAAATGTCCATATTCCCAAACTTCATTCAAATTCATACAGTTCAAGAGAAGACATGTCAGTGTGATGTTTAGTTTTAGAGATGGAAACTAGAAACAATGAGGGTCTCCTGGATCATCACTTGAAATAGAGACATTTTACTACTATTTAGCCAGATAGACTTGGGTTGGTTTAATCTGATTTTAACATGTATCTGTCACTGACCCCACAGACCTTACTGTCACATAGCAGAGGACGTACTTTTCAATGAAGAAAGAGTGTAACGTTACATTAAAGTAACAATTAAGGTCATACATTTTAGTAACACCTTTAACTCGGTCCTGGGGTCAGTAACTTCATGTTTACTCTGCTGACAGTGAACACACTGGAAACGTTGGATTTTGAGTGATGTAATGCTTCATAATGCGAAAAGCAGTGCTTTATCCTGTTATGGTGCACACACTGATGATATACTGTGTAGCAGAGAGAGTCAGATGGTGTTGACACAACAGACACGAACGGCACTCGCCAAACTGGATCCTCTGCACAATAAGCAGCACATTTCCTTTCAAACCGGCAGCGAGCTGAAAACATCTGACCGACTCTTTTGGAGGGAGTTTGGACCGGTGTCCCACATTCTATCTGCCAACGCGTTATTGCACTGTGAAGGAGGGGCCTTTACAGCCCAATAAACATTTATCTGTTTACCTTTAAAATGATTTTCCAGACCAACAGTCAGCACAATAAAAAGCAATACATTTCTGAGAAGCACCAGCTCCCCCCTACCCCCCCTGCTCTCACTTGGCTCCGAAGAGGAACTGCTCTGCAATGCAATTTGCGACGGAGCAAAGCATTCCTCACTATTTCATTTGGATTAATGTCTTTCACGAACGGCCTGAGCACACGGGGAAAGTCTTATATAGTAATAAGAAGGGAATCAAATAAGTTCCCCAAATCCCGCTCGTTGACACCCGCAATCTTCTAGAGCATTATTACATTAGAGCCGGGGAGAAAAACTGCTGCTTCACCGAGTTACACAAGACATTATTCTAATACGCACACACCCACACACACACGCGCGCGCCCACGGCTCAGTCTGCAGCACCATATGCTAAACTCCCTTTGGTGCAACACAATGAAATGAAGTTGGTGGCAACGCTTTGACCTGGTTCACCTCTAACCTACTAATCCCCAATCAGCCGCACAGAATCTGACGTTACATAACGGACTTTTCTATTAGTGAGGTGCTGCAGCTCCTGTTGGGCATTACGGGAGCTCTGTTCGCACTCCAGGCTGACTCACGCTCACTCCGGCGGCGTGCGTAAGGTGAGCCGTCGGCGTTGGCGACGGCGAACTCGCAGGCGTTACGACACAAAGCCTCGGCGTGGATGTGCGTGTCACGCTGCAGAGGTCGCTGGGGCTTTCAAGGGCGCGCTCTGTTCTGCAGGTCAAACAGGAAGAGCAGCAGAGAGTTCAGGAAGTTTTGTGTGTTTTAAGTTTTACCGTGGACATGCAGAAAGGTTCAGCCTGGATTGAAGCGAATCAAACCTGCAGCACATCCCGGTGCTTTAAACGGGACAGCGGCGTGTCCTGATGTGTCAACACGGATCAGCCCGACGTGACCTGTGATAAGACGGCAGCGTAGGAGACCGCGGGCATGGGTGACTCGGTGTGTATCATACACTGCCAGTGTCGGTTTCTGTTTGGATTTCTGGACAGAGACCCTGTCTGACTGTTTGGGCCACATCAACATTCATGTTCAAACCTAAATGTAGTGAGCTGGATCAACGCAGCAGCTTTGTTTGAATGGTTTGAAGAGATGTGTGGAGACAAACATCATCGAAGGCCATTTGTTGTTTTGCATGCTGAAAAAAAATACAGTAAGCAGTGCAAGGTGTAATTAAGACTTTTTCTATTCAATGTAACTGGGATTAGAACCAATTAGAATCAAGCTGCTGATGTATATGAAGGATGAAGGAGGTGAACACTGATGTAGATGTGAGGAAAGCTCGGGGCCTGTTACATATTTCTTCAAGTCAAAAGGCTGAGTCCTAAATGCTGATACACTGCTGTGCTTTTTGGTGGATTTAATGCTCAAGTCATGAATGGGAGGGGAATGTCATCTAAATTTAAAGTAGCAATAAATTCACATTTTTGTGTTTAAATGTGATGACTGCAGGTCTGACTGATACAACAGATGTTACAAAGCTGTCAACTCTTTATGTAACCACGCCACAGACGGACCACCAGTATCAATAATGCATATTTCACTTTTCCTGAAAATGCACTGGTTTCTGCTGCTCCCCCATCCTGCCCCACCCACAGCCTCTCTGTGAGATCACAAACAGAAACTTTGTCGCCGTTGTGAGCGGCGAGTCGGCAGATCCTGTTTTCAGAACAAACAGGCCGCAGAGACAATGCCCCCCCCCTCCCGCATGTGTGATCGCTCGGCACAATGAAAGAAACTCTCACAGAAACCCTGCTCCGCTCCCGCTGGCCCGGATCCTGATCCTCCCGTTTCCACTGGCGGGGGTTCAATCCCAGCGCTCCCCCGAGCTGACCTGAGGCTGAGCCGTGTCATCGGGACACGAGGGATAACGCTGAGTCAGTGATGCAGCGTTCAGCATTCAGGGAGCATTAAAATGTGCTGTGTCTATAAGAGATAATCCTGATGCACAAAAAAAAACACACGCAAGAAGAAATCAGAACAAGCACAGGGACACGCTGAAGTTAAAAAATGCAAACAGGGGTTGCAGACACGCTCCGTAACCTTCTGTGTCACCATGACAACAGAGCTCACCATCAGTGCAGTGAATTTCTGGGCCCAGCATTGCCGTGCAGACACAAACAGGACATGATGATGCAGTAAACGGAGCGTCTGCTTCAACATTTGTCAGATTAAGGCAAATCTGAGGGCAGACGCAAGGTTACATAATCAGGAGTGACGAGCGGCAGCAACGGAGTTGACCTTGAACATAAATAATCCCTCTGAGGATTTTCCAGCCCTGAATGAGGAAAGGGCTCCAGGCTGCAGCCCCCCCACAGACACGTTTAAAGATACATCCTACATGTACTGTGGCCTTGAAATGTGGCGACTGTGATGTAAAAATCCAGCATCTCAACTTTTCATGAAC
>JAOXYL010000048.1:1504204-1530499 GCA_028564955.1 Terapon puta
AAATTCAAACTAAGTTTCCCTGAGAGCCTCAAAAAGAATACCTACAACCCATCAAGGACACCTCAGACTAACTTAAGGATCCTAAAACCTTCTGTAGAATTCTGCCACTCCTGAAGAAATGACACAACCTATCTCTGGAGTCCCCTGAAGAGCCCCCCAAACTCCCACAAGAACCGAGGGAACTGAATACTTCTGTCACCACTGTGACCCCTTTAACCCCTTGAGTCCTGTAGGCCCTCAGAGATCCCTGAAATGTCCTGAACAATTCCTAGAACTTCCTGGATGACTGCTGGCAGCCTCTGAAGAGCTACCTCTGTTCTCAAAACCACTAAAACAATCACATTAAACATGATTAGACTAAAACCTTCAGTGTCGTTAGTGCCAAGTTGGCAGCTCTGACCTCAGCGACTCAGACTGAGGTGGCCTGTGTTGCTGCTGAAGCCTCTAATCAGACTTGTTGATGCACTGTGACAGCGTGCAGGAGGTTGGAAAGATAGAAAGATATTTTCAGTGGGTGAAAGGCAACGACAACACCAGCTAACAGTGAATCCTTTACTTAACACAATTAGGGCTTTAAGCACATCTCGACAAAAACTGGGTCACGGCTAAAGTTCAGAGACACTGATAGGGCCGACCTCAGGCCTGGAAAATCCCTCAACCAAACTCCAGGGGAAGTTCAGTGCAATCTTCTGCCACCTGCTGGAAGTGAAACTCATTTAAATCTCAACAGAAATGCCTTCGGATCTATTTTTTTCATGTCTAAAGATCATAATGCACATGTGTCTTTGCTATTGTTGAACACTTCAGGAAAACTTAAGTGTTTCTAAAAACTACCTGCTCCCTTTTTACATGACGCGACTGAAAACGTATGGATATCTCTCTGCATACTTTTTGTCTGGGGTTCAGTTTCTCATGCTGCTTCCAATGCTGTACAACAAACTACCCGTATATAGAAAGTACCAGTAACTTCTGTTATAATACACTAACTTGGAACATAGTACACAGAAAACCAACAGAACTTACCGTTTTATGGTGCCCCCTGCTGTGAGCATGTCCTTTGATAGAAGAACACCAACGGCAACAGCACTCAGATGTTTTCAGTTTGCATACTGTCAGTTTTGAGCATACTGTATTTGGACACTTTTCCAATGTATGCTCTGGATCATTACTTCCAATAAAAGGGAACCTCTAATGGAACGGCCTGTGATTATAGCTATTCTTGATATTTTGTGGCAGTTTGACTCAAGACCTTTCCCGGTTCAGCCCACATGGTTGGCCTGTATCGAGCCTGGACCTCCGCCCTTAGAGGTGGACTGGATCGCTGACTGTGAGCCAGCCATCGCCTCACATCAGTGTTGGAGCTCACTAAAGCTGTCGTGGCTGAATGACAGCTCATCCCTGCAGCGAGGTTCCAACATCTGGAGGAAAGCTTGCCACCAGAGGAGTGGAGGCTGTAACAGCAGCACATATACACCCGCGGGTTTAGAATAACACGTTCAGCGATAACATATGGGCGTAATGTTCAGGAAACTTTATACCATGTATATTTTTCAAGCATTTAGTCAAGATCATCTATTTTTTTCCCCATCACAATTTTATTATGTGACTTTGTACAATAAAACAAGACATTACAAAATACAGATGCAGTACACCAACAGTGCTAAACAGAAAGCCAGCTTGGTACAGTTATTTGGTTGACCGCTGTTTGACTTTCGAATCTCAGCTCCAGCTTTCCCATCCATCACCATCCAACACAAGCTTTCCACATCCTGCCCATGGAAAGATTTGAATCTGTTGGAATTTCTCTTATATAGAATCTGCACTAGAAGCTCAAATATAAAAACACTTCAAGAGCAGTTCCTTTACATTGTTACACTCAGCAGGAGTGAAGTCAGGAGTATATAAATGGTTTCCAAGAGCAGGGCTGGAAAACGTTGGCTATGATACTGGAAACAAAATGAACACAATTCCTACTCCAGGGCCAATATGAAAAAAAAGAAAAAAAAAAAAAAAGAATAAAAAGTAAGAAAATGTTACATGTCGGAAGGTAAACACTGCAGTTTTTGATTATACAATGTACAGTACAGGAGATGGAAGAGCATAACATCTTGGGAGGAAATTAAATGTGATGCCTAAATAAGTGAACTGAAAGATACATACAGTATATATATATATAAAAAACAGTGCCTGAGGTGAGCTTCAGCCTGACTCCGTCCGCCCATGTGCAGGAAGTGAAAGGCTGACCTCTTTGTTTGTTTTTGGCATTAAAAGGATGTAGCACGGAGCAGTGCAGCATCCAACATTCCCAAAGTAAAAGAAGAAAAGAGGAAAGAACGACCAAACTCTGAAATCGGCTCTCCGGTTTGTCATGAAGGAGGCACACTAATTGTTTTCTGTGAATATACTTGTTTTTTTTGTGAGCAGTGATTCAAAACAGGACTGCACACTGAATCAATACAGAGATAATAATAGTTCTTTAAGGAGGAACATGAGGATGAGTGATGAGCGATTGGTTAAATTCAGAGTCCAGACAATACTGCCCCCTGGTGTTCACTTGATTATTACACAGTAATATGGTCAAACAGCGGATGTAGTTGATTGACAGATGTTCTGACAATCAAGGCTGGCAGGTTGGCAAAAATAATACACTGTAAAATCAAGAAAGACCTCCAGAGGTATTAAAAGATCTTCTTCTTTTTGTTCTTTTCCAAGGTCCTGTAAAACAGAACAGCAATTAAAACATGATTTTTACAGACTGATGGAAGAATCTTTGCAAACTTAAAGTTAATTTTTCATTTGTATGTATGTATTACATGTTGTGTATATGTATGTATTATCCTTTGTATATACACTTTTTATATATGCATATATTGCACTGTGTATTACAGTGATCGACATGTGAAATCATGTGACGTGAAATCACCATCAGTCACCCACATTCACAAATTTACTCCATGTGATGAAGCTGTTTGACATTCCCTATCCTCCTTGTACATTCAACCTCCCTTTAAAAGTCTCAGTAAACGGCCTTGCTATTGAAAGAATCTCTTACTTTGGAGCCTTCTGTAAAAAAAGTTTACTCACAGGCCCTGACTGGCGATCTGCACTCTAAAAGCTTTTATAGTATCAGTCTCGAGAGTGCCTTCATCAGAGCGTCTCCTATTGTTGCTGCAGACTAGTCAAATTTTGAGGAGAAACTTGACCATAATCAAAACGATTTTACAAACTCAACAGATATTTAAGCAAAGTTTGCCTGCTTCGTGGCAAACTTGTATCCACACATTACGTTTGAGGGATTTCTCATTATTACACATTAAACTGATTTAAAAAGGACTGCTGGAGCCTCAGAAGGAGGAAGAATTATTTTTAAATGAAGTTCAGGTGTTTGGTCTACTTTGTCTGTTTGACAATCCAATACCTGCATTATATTACGGAACAAAAAAACACTGGTCACACCGAACACCTGATACTGACTCTGTAGGACCCCATCTGACTGCTGACACAGTGTTGTATCACGATCCTGCTCACTGACACCATTTTTGAGAGCCCTGATTTGCTCACTCTCCTGTGAAACAATCATGTATGAATAACCTGGTCTCTCGTGTCCCGTGTCAACAGCATGATGTGATTCAAGCTGTAATAAAGACTCGTAACAGTGATACAGATAATGTGTGTGCCCTCAGCTCCAGACATGTTGTCAGAGTCAGCGGGGAAAGTGAGAACGTCACAAGCGAATCCTCAGGATCTACAGTAGCAGCACTCTGACTGACAACTAGTATTTTGTTCATGCTGAGGTTAAGATTGTCTGTCTAAATCCTGAAATAGATGCACACTGGCACAACGTTTATACCTAATTGACAAAAACATTAATGGATAATTGTTATCACATATTCTAATGAAATGTCCCCTCCCCTCAGGGTTGGCAGTGGGCCTCACTCTCCAGATGAATTCAGTCCACACACCCTTTCCTTCAGCCTAACTGTTCCTCATCATGCGTGATGGTGTTTTTACCTGGAGGCGTCTAGTTTCTGCTGTTCCAGAATTCTCTGCTGAGCCTCCCAATTGGCCTTCTCCTCCTCGTGTTGGCGGCGCTTCTCTTCCAGTTCTTTGTGCTGGGCCTCCAGGTTCCTTTTCATCTGTTCATGACGCCTCTGGAGCTGCAGGGACACAGAGGTATGGTCAGAGGTTAGCGAAGGATTTTCAAAGAAACACTAGAACACAAATAAACTACTCAACGTAGAAAAACCAACCAAACGAACAAACAAAAAACAGGTTTACCTCGGCCTCAGAGTCCCTGAGCTTCTGAAGCTTCTCTTTGACCTTCATGTCAAACACTTGTTCCATTTCTTGTTCCATCTTCTTCATCTTGGACACGTGGTCCCGTCGCTCCTCCTCCATCTGGGCCAGCGGACTCCTGCAGACACGGGCCAGTGTTCATACAGCGACAGGTACACGGTGCTCACATGTAACCCCCCAGGTGGACGATACTTTTCAACGTTAGACAGAAATGCCCCCCTCCCGCCCCCAAAGGTCTTCCTAACTGTAGAGTGATGAAAAACAGAAGAGGCAGGAAAAGGGATGGAGGGAGGCCCGGCTTGCTTCCCTTCCCTGGAAGCTTTCTGTCACACATAGCTTCCAGGGAAGGTTGCAGTGGGGAGGAGAAAGGGGCTCATCGAGAGAACAGATGCTAAAAAGCTGTGGCTACTAAACTTGAATTAGTCAACACAGTAAATATCATACTGTCAACATCACTATGCCAAAACTGAGGTTACGTTTTTCAAACATTCACATCAAGCTCTGTAGCCCCTTTCACCAAGTAGGATAGACTGTGGACGGTTCATAACTGTAGTTTATGCAATATGACATGATTCAATTCATTAGGCAGTGGCTGTAAAGTATTTAGCCATTACTTGCACAGTCAGTTCTTCAGCAGTGGTTATCAAACAGCAAAGCAAGCAGCCTAACCAGATGGCTGCCAAAAAGCTTCAGAGAATGGCACTAAGTAGATATATCACAGAGATCATGTCGAAGCGCAGGGTCAGTAAATTTCACATCGTTTTTCAGCATCTCCTTCAAACAGGTATAAATATTTAAAGCACAGCGGGTGAAAAAAAGAGAAATGGACAGAGATGGGAGTGTAAATGCATTCTCTGGGGAGGTTATGAAGAAGTGAAGTAACACTTACATGCCTTCAGCCGTCTCAGGTCTAAAAACAAACAAAATGCACAGACACTTAGCATGCTGCCATAAACCATGCATTAGCTTGTGAGAGTGTGCTGGTGATTACTGACAGCTGGAGCCAGTGGATTAGGAGTGAGGTGGCGCTTCAGTTAGTACCGCCGCATTGGACGCAAGTGATACTGGTGGGCAGTTAGTGAGAGGTTAGCGCTGACTTGTTGGGGCCAGGAATGGCTTTAAAGGTTTAAGTGAGAGCTGCAAATTAAAACCTGTGGGTCAGTAGTTGCAGACTTTGACCTCCGAACTGCGGTTTTCCTCCACGGTAACACAGTGAGCTGCTCAAATCAGCACCATTGTGAGCTCCTCGTCAGCTACTCAAGTTCATTTCGGCACCACGAGCAGCAAACTTGTGCGCACACAGTGCAGATGAACTTACTTGGTCAGCTGTCCCTTGTTCTTATTGTTGTCCACGCCGTTGTAGGTGACGGCAGCAAGTTTCCTGCTACGGTAGTTTTCATAGTGGACATTGTTTGTGACGTCCTTCAAGTCCTGCATATGGGTCCTAGAAGTAAAGTGTGATAAAGTGTTAAAGAGCACATTTATTCTCACTATAAATATCAACTCATTTTTCAAAGCTTTTAATGTTTATACTTTTCACTATATAATATGCACTAATATAAAAATATGATTCAGATTAAAGAAGAAGAAAATTGGACTTTAATTGAATCTCCATCATCAAACAAGAGTTGAAGGTAAGTTATCTAAATGTAAAAGTGAAGGCCAACGAATATTTTTGCGAGATGCTGGCTCACACGTTAAGATTCAGGGTTCTCAAAAGACTGCAGACCCCAGGGATCCATTTTCCACAGAGTCATGTGAGGCACTAGGTCTGTGACCGAGAGGAGATGTGTTTTTATCTCACCTGATGAGCATGTTCCGCAGGATTGTAAAGTCGCAGTGTTCTCCATTTTCCACTGTAAGAAGAGATTATCAGTCAGAAATGTAACTGAATCAATAAATAGTAGGGTAAGAAAGTTAATTAAAGTTAAATTTTATATCTAAACTTTACTTAATTGACTCTGGTATTTATCTATAAATGTTTAACTTTCTTCTCTTTGCTCTCAGCACACATTAAGTCTTTTATCTAACCCCTAACATCACTTAACATCCTTATTATGTTTGTGTTTTTCTGACTATTTATCTGACTTAGAGGATTATTTATACAGGATTATATTGAGGTATTTGGTTACATGCTTTCTCACTAGTATTTGGGGCTCCACAGATGATTTGCCTGAAGGCTGACTCAGGCTTTTGGAGGCCCTGCAGCAGAACTAACGTGGACAGCTGCAGTACCGGGAGCCATCAGCGAGCGGCGTCGTGCGCTGCCGTTCTCTCTCCTACAGTAAAGCTCACCACAGTCCTCTGAGGTTTCTCTGGACTGCTGTGGTACCGTCACTTGCATAGCTTCTCAGGGCCCTTGCTCTCATTCTCACCCGCCCTCTCTCCATATTTACGCTGACATGGAGCCAAAAACATTTGTGGTATTCCAAGACTCACTCCCCATGGACGACAGACACTGGCAGCAATCAAGTTTCATAGCAGCACTCCTATAAGTCACCCTCTAGGCCGTACTGTGCTCTACTCTTTAGCTGCCGTTGTCATTCTTCTGAGACGACAACAACAGAATGCATATGATCCTCGCTGCCTCTAATTCATCGGCCACAGATAATACCTCGGGGCTCATTCACTCTGCGCCCGTGTCCTCGTCACTTTGAGCCGAATATGTTGTCATCTTTCATACGTCTCACCACAATGTGACAGTAACTTCCTGTGTCAGGTCAAATGGGGCTCTCACATCCTGTGCTAAAGACAAAAAGGTCTAGTTTCCCACTGCTGCCTCACGTATGTCACTGTTTTCTGAAATCATATCGGACTGCTAACTTGTGTTTTTCTTCTCGCGGTAAGTAGTCGCACAGCCGACTGTCTCTGGCGCAGTTCATGCAAAATACGACTGACAATGACATGAACTGACATTTTATAAAACAGATTAGATACACATGTATAAAAACAGGCCCTGCGGAACAATCATGATTCTGTATTCAGCGTTTCTCACCGAAACCCAGTGAGTATATCCTTTGGAACATGTTTAATGCACTAATTTAATCCTCATGTTTCTACACCAGCTTTCAAATATATTACAAATGTCACCCCAGGACTGCTATAGATCAAGCAGTGTGCCTAAACAGCCTACATGGGTACTCTCCCTGTTTCCTGGACGACATTCCACTTTTCATGTGTTTCCAGTTTTTATTAACTAATGCAATTCTTCTGATTGATGACTGAAACAATAAGCTTGCAAGTATTTCCTGCTGGGTTTAATTTGCTGCTCCACACGGTTTCATATCTACACTTCAGTGCTTTGAGACAGTAACTTTCACATTCACATAGACTACCTTCACCTGTCAGGAGGGGCAGCTGCCGCCCATGATTTACCCACAACTCTGCTTTCACCGTCAGTATAAACACAGAATTTACTTGAATACAACGTGTAAAAATCTGGCCAATTCAGCAGTTTGTTTTCTTCTTTGTGGTTTTATGGTTTGCATGCAAAACACATTTCAGCCATTTAATAAAATAAAAAGATAATTAGCATTAAGATATGCACAATGTGCTAATGAAGATTTTGCAAAACAGCTGCTTGTTTGTGCAAATTTCAGCTCCAAATAAATTATTCTGACTTCACCTTGATTTCACTTTCCAAAAAAAAAAAAAAACATGCAAATCAGCTTTGATCACATTCTCAAGGAATTCTAAAATATTTGGTCCTTTCTGGTGTACTATCACAGTGTGTGCTGCATGTGTGTGTGTGTGCTCATGCGTTAAATGTTGGCATGAGAGCAAAACAAGAGCACATGGACTGTGTAACTTTGCAAACCATCTACACATGATGCCTGCTCAATAATCCAATAGAATGGTGGAAATACCGGTGTGTTAGCATGTGCATGTGTGTGAGAGAGAGAAAGGGAGACTTCACTTAATTCAATCAATTCAATTTACAGGCTGGGACCAGTTGACCTTTGACCTCTCACCTTCAGCCACACCCCACGGGTACTGCCTCCCGCGCACTCGCTTTCCATTGACCTCGATAATGGTGTTGCTACCGACTACAGCCAAGGGTAAGCGATCCTGCAGAGTGGAGGGAGGGGACACAACTGTTGCATAGCTCAAGCATAATGGCTAAAAATACACTGCAGGCTGTGGCTAAGCCCCGACATACACAGAGACATAGTATGAACAACATAAACCCAAAGACACTGTATTCAAAAGTGTTCAGTGCAACAAAAGAACAAGTTTGATTTAAGATTTCATGGAGGGTTGCTTTAGGAGAACAGACCTTGATTTTCCTGACCATCTTCATCTCCTCCTCGTCATCCGTCTCCGGGAACTCGTAGATTTTGATTTTGTGCTCCTGGATTTCTTTCATGATCTGCACGGGGCAGGGAGGAAGCAGGGAGAGGCAGAGTGAAATGGAAAAACAGCATGAGAGGTGATGTGGAAGAATTAGCTCTATGTGGGACACACAGGTCCAGAAACATCAATAGTAGCACTGGAGATCAGTCAATACACACAGGAGGAGGAACCTATCTGTTCACTGAGCAGACCCATACATGAACAGCACCGCGACGTGTGCACAGATAGCATCACTCGATTGATGCAGTACCTGTGCATCAGTGTACCTGTACTTGGGTCCTGAAGCACCACATTGGGAGAGAGTAAACAGCACCAGTCTCAAACATTCATGGAAACTTGCACTTCCTGTATTCTGTTTATGGGGCTCGTGATGTATAATCAAATCAATTAAGTGGACTTCACAGAGGAAGTGGATGTTTACAGTGATACTGGTACCAACACAATATAAAAGATTTATGAGTGAGATGGAAAGATACATTGTCCACACTGAAAGGTCTCTCTTCATTTTGGATAATTTCATTTATACAAGAAACCAATTGAAAAAAACAGAAGTGACGCACACACCTGTCTTTTGAACAGAAGACACTCCTCAGGAGTCATTGTGTCGGCTTTGGCGATGAGCGGGATGATGTTTACTTTTTCATGTAACCGTTTCATGAATTCAATATCGAGGGGCTTCAGCCTGGGGAGGAAGTAAAGGAGAGTTGAAAGTTAAGGAGTGTCGGCGTATGGCTCTGACGTAGCAGGGCTGCAGGGCTGGGTGAAGCGGCAAACTGAAAGTCATGCTTCATGGCTTGGCTGACCTCAACCTGAACATCTGGAGGGACCAGACAGTATCGTAAATCTGTCTGTTTGGAATCCTCTTTCAAATGACATTAAAATGTTTTATGATTGTATGTGTGTTTGTGACAGCAAGCAAGGCTCCATGTAGACAAAGTATTTGTGCTATTGTATAGTGACGATGACGATCCATGGCTGCAGTATACACACAGCTGCACACAATGGATTTTCCTTCACTGCCAAGATCAGCTCTACAAAGACGTAATATATAAGATGTGCTCCTATGTAACCATACTGTGACATGCCACTGGTCTTGTTGGAAAATAGAGGCAAAATTATCTTATGTAGTGATTAAATGTAGTGATTCATAATTTCAACCAGAACTGCCGGTTTAAGCAAAAAATTTAATAACATTATCCAACAAATATAGAACAATTTCCAAGAATTCTGGGTAAAAAAGGTTTTTAAATCATGTGAAAACCTTCCATCTAAGTGACAAATGAAAAAACCTTCTGTAATTGTTCACTGTACATAAGGAGGGGGATGACACATCCACTTTGGAATACTTCTCCCCAGAGCTGTGTGACTATACTTCTTCAGATGGAAGATGAAGTATCCATACAGACCTCCAATGTTTACAGTTACTGTTTCATAAGCACTCACATTTCTTCAGCTTTATTGAACACCCTCTGTTTAAATATAAGTAACAAAAGTGTATTTTATAATCCATACATTTCTCACATTCACCTGCGGATGGGAGGACATAAAGAATCACACTTCACCACACACAAGTGGAACACAATCAGGTTATCTATGCATACAGGTTGATTAATATATGCAAAAAAACTATTTCCAAATAAAATTCTACTTTATTAATGAGCTAAATGCACATAAGCTTTTCACTCCCTGTAGTCTGTGCTGTTCATTTCTGAATTTCTGACACACAGACACAAACACATACTTCAGGGCAGGTGTCGAAAATGAATGGGTCCATATGGTGCTTTTCATTTGCCAAGAGGGCCAACAAGGCTGCGGTCAGAAAGCCACACTGGGTCACTCTGGGCCAACAGGCTCAACAGCAAAAACCACCTTTTGTTGGAGGGAGCACCGTGTGGCCGAGTGTGTGAAAACAGCCAAGCCAACTGTGTGTGTTTGTGTGTGCATGTGTGCATGACTGTTTGTTTGGAAGTGGCCAGAGCCAAGACACAGATGGGATGAATGGGATCTCCAGGTCAGCGAGCTCAGGACAGATTACACCAATGTTATTCCTGCTCGGGAGCCTGGTAGGAGGCCACAGGCAGAGTCGGCCGGATTTGAACTACTTAACTGTTGGCCACAGAATGAGGCAGCAGAGGAGCCGCGCTGAAACACAGAAGCTGAAATCTGCAGCTCTGTTGCCTGTCTCCCAATGAGGTGTGGAAAAAATCTCCTTTAATCAGCCTCATGCTGAAAGTCGCTGACCTCCCACCTTTCTGACAGGTTCTTTGAGGACAATTTGGGCTATTTCCTTGGGACGTTAATTTACCTTGAAATTTTTTTTCTCGACATTACATGATCAGTGGGATCCCTATAGTACTTACCCATGTCCAGACGGAGCGATGAAATACAGACAACACTGAACTCTGTTGTCCGGCATCAGCCGTCTGTTGACCCGGGACTCTGCATTGAGGAAATCCTCAAACTTACTGTCGATATAATCAGTGACCGGCTGCCAGCTGAGGATACATACAGGACACATGATTCACATCAATGTCAGGTACACAGGTATAATCAGAATGTTTTAGTTACTTATTTTGACCACTGACAGATGCCTAAACTCACCAGTTACTGTTGTCGACTGCATCACCAAAGCCAGGGGTGTCAACAATGGTGAGCAGAAGCTGAACTCCTCCTTCCTTCACCAGAACCTTGGACTGCTCCACCTGCAATGGTCAAGAATGGCAACACAACTCAGTCAAGAAATTTGAAAATGATTAAAAAATTACTATAATTCTGCATTTTAAACAAGTGGGAATCAGGTGGTGAATTACTGTTTTTTACTTCCTTTTACAGTACAATCGTCACACTTGGTTGATGTTCTGTGTGAGAGCCAAAAACTAAAATTCCAACAAAAACACATAAAAGTCCTCATGTTGGCAGCTCTGAAAAAACAACATGACAACAGCTTTTAAATCTGCCCTCAGCACGACGGCGTGTTACCAACTTCTGCAGCCACATTTGCTGAAGAGGTTTAAACCACCAAAACTGAAACAGAAAAACTGAAAGAACATGAAATATCAAATAAGGTTGCAAAGGTGGCTTGGCCATTCACCTCAGCTGTCTTCTTACTAACTTTATGTACTTGGATGTATGGACTGCAGAACTTAAACAGCTCTGAAAACCAGGTAACTGTGGGGAGCCAAAAACTGTGTTGCAACCACTCGGTATGCAATCCAAGATCAGTGCAAAGCATCGGACAGATGAAGATCGTGGTGAACAAAGCTGCCTCTGAACACATCAGAAAGGGCAGAATGGTCAGGCTCTGATCAGCATGGGGTCGGGGCAAAACTCGTGATCAGCAGATGAACTTTGATTTAATCACTGCATCTGAACCAGATGATCGTCTGACATGCTGCTATCGGGAGTCACAGAGCTTTCAGACTGAGTGAGTGATGAGAAACACCCCACCGGTCCGCACAGCACACTGAACAGTATTAATGTAGCATTTGAATTTACTCTTATACTTATGCAACATGATGACTTGATATATGAATGATGAGATCTGCAACGTGTTTGTGTAGTAGAGTACTTAAAGAAAGCAAACACATTCTCTGAGGGTTTGGCACACACCAGTTTCTATGCAAACTTTGTGATTTATAAAAAACAAACTTGGTGGAGAATGTGTGGTCCTTCACACAAACTCTGACCTATAATGTGGAGAAATGAGAAAACTGTGACTCAGTCGGCAGAAGGATGAAACAAAGAAATGATGTGAAACTGCTCCTGTTATGTAGAGGAAACTCAAAAATATTAAAGTTCACGTATCGTATATTAAGAGTCCATTTTTTAAACGATAAAAACCACACTGAAAAAAGGATTTAGGATCATAAATACAAACAGCGATATCTGTTACTGCAAAAGATTTTGAGCTGACGTCTGTGCGCCTGTGTCCCCTCCGTCTCTGTCACCGCTCCATTTCAAAAGGACTCCCAGTGATCCCTGCCAGCTTTTTATAGAGGGGGTGAACTCCGGTGACCTCTGACCCCCACCCCTCCACTGTGACGTGGGACTACTACGACTATAAATCAGAACATTTTATCTGTGTTTGGTGTGTACGCCACCTATTCACGTTAATCTTAGGCACAGTTTTATAAATTGTCACAACACAACAAACCTCTTCAAAGAAGAACTTTAACAGCAGGCAGAATGGTTGTTGCACTAAGTGAATCATTTGTGCTCAGACTTGTTTGTGTGTAGTTGTGGGCGACATAGATATGTGGGTATGGAGGTCTAGAGGTCCTAAACATAAATAATTCTGACCATCAGTCACTCTTGTGCTGTCATTTGTACAGCACTGTGACAACTGAGAACAAATACACTAACACACACAGGTGTAAAAATCATGGCTCTGTTTTACTAAGGCGTGTTAATAAGTCACGTCAGTAACCTAGCACAGAATGTAGCGTCTTCCTTGAGCTAAAACTAGATTCCCTATGAAATGTACTTACTATTATCTTACAAGTAAGACTTGTGAGAACAGTGAGTGAGACCTCGTTGTTCTCCACCTCCACACTCTCTACACCAGGTGACTACTGGCTGGCTGCAGGTCGGCTGTCCTTAAGCACCTCCTGCTTCCAAGATCCCCCACAAAGTTTTTACAGCAGACACTTACCCCTGTGACCCCTACCTTCCACTTACTGTCATGTACTGAAATCCATCACAGTGTGTCTGTCTTTCAAGTGACTTCTGATCTCCACAGTTGCTACTGGGAGGCTGAACTGACCACACAGACACTCATCTTATAGTGACTGACTGTAAGTTCGACTAACCAAGTAACTTTTGAAGTCTCTCTAAATGTTTCAGTGCTATGACGGTTCTATGTGTCTCTTTAGGAGAAGACGCTACCGTGAGAAGAATCCACAGTATTTTAAATACCTTTATAAGCGTGTGACTGAACGAGGATGATGCTTGCGATGGTAGAAATGTCTGGACATGCTGACGAAGATAAGAACATGTTGCAGTCGTATAATAACCAAGTGTGTGAAACGCTGTATCTGGGATAGTCAGCAAAGGTGCTGTATAACACGCATCAAGTTAAACGTGTAGGACTTGCTGAGTCCACACACCGAAGGATCCTGCAGTGTCTCTCTGTTTCTGTGGCATAACAGGATGAGTCAAGCTACAGACATGCCTATTAACCAGACAGGCTGCCCACAGAGAGTGAGCTCATGGGAAAAAAAAAGAACAACACTGGGCTCCACCGCGCTGCACAAGGACAGCAATGTAAGACGCCACTACTGCTGTCGCTCACACTGCTTTACTGGGTCACAGGACTGCAAGCTTATTTCATGGTAATATACTGAGAATGCATGATTCAGTGCCAAAACAAACTGCGAATGATGAAGTCTGGGTGAACTTCTACACTTCCGTCCTGTGAATATTCGCTCTATTTCTCAATCATTTCCGCTGCTGCCTAAATGATAAGAGCGCGTTTCCTGTTTCGATGCGATCCCCAGTCAGCAGCCTCTCTGGTCAGCGTCAACCTCTGCTTAACTTTGATCTGTCAGGTCGAACAGTCGACCAATAATTGCTTTCACAGGCCGTTAGAGTTTGTGAATGCTCTGCTCAGTGTTAATAGCCATGAGACAGATAGCGCATCCTGGGGTAAAGGCAGAGAAGTGTTGTCTATTTCTGCATGAACATACACTGAAATAAGCAATATGTGTAGTCATCCAAGTAAAAGTTAGATTTTTCTGGAACCATACATTTTAGCTGGAACAATGAACCTTGAGTGACAGATTTTATTAAGTCCCTCAAACAGAAACACATTTGATCTTTATTTTGTGTGTCCAAAGATATGCTTCAGTAAGTTAGAATACTTGAGTACAAAGATTTTCCTAAATCATCTATTAGAAGTCTCACTGTATTACTTCACTGTGTTGAGGACACTTCAGAGTATCAGCCTTGGTGGTTCGTAGCCTCTGGGTCATAACAGTGTTCGAGATGGGAGGTGCCAACTTTTAATGTTGTTTTCAAACAGCAACAGACAACCCCTACTGGGTATACCTTTAATGTGCACCGAATTTTGAAAATGAGCTGTTGTTACCCTTTAAAAAGTGATGTCATCACTATTGGTGAGGCTGAAAGCACAATTCCTGGCAAAACATAATGATCTTGATGAAGAGACACAATCTTTCAAAGTGTTGGCAGAGAGAGACAGAGCCTGTCCTTTATTTGAAACATCTACTTCATCAGGTTATCTTGTTATTTCAATCTCTAAAATTCCACTGAAGCCAGAGCAAGTGTCTGATAAAAAAAAAGCAAGGCATGTCTGTGCATTGGCAGGACAAGACTGAGCTCAGTGCATAAGGCAGTTAGCTGGCTAATCACCAAGTGCCTGTCCTTGTTTGCTCTCCAGTCTCATGAAGGGTTAGAAATAATCAGAAACAACCTGGGGTTCACCCTGGCACTTCACCTCCAATGGTGAACACACGCTCTGTCCACCAGCCTGGATCTTCCTCTTTTTTTAAATAATGAATTGGATCCTATTACACAAAGCATTCCTCTGGGGATCGTCGCATTCTTTGGCGTGACTGTGAGAAAAAGTGGCCACAGCTATTTGAAATGAAACGCGTTTGCGGTTCTTGGAGAGAGAATAAGCGGAGCTCTCTGATCTCCATATTTATTATCTTCGTCGCTGCAAGGATCAACAAGGAGCCACACACATATACGGCACACTTCCTTTGAAGCGTATATTTCAGCTCTGGATACCTTGAGAAGCTTGAACATTCAGTCTGGGAGCCAACAGAGGCACGAACACGCACCGTCTAAATCTCACCTTTTAATAAAAGCCCAGGAGGTGTTACGGGCAGGTAAACAAATGGGAGGGAACAGAGGGGTGAGGGCAGACAGAGCCCCCCTGTGTGTTGCCAGGGATTAGAGGAGATTTAGAGTAAAGCAGTAGATCACAAGGAACAGATGACGGGAAGATCCCTATCATGCAGCTGATCGACTGTACACGAGCCCAAACCTTACTACAGGCAGCGGACAGGAAAGGGGAGCCTTTAAACACCAACAGTATCACCTTTCATTCTTCAAAAGGGAGCTCAAATGAAACTATGCAGCTGTGCGCTCTATTTGAGGAAACTGCCAAACCTGTAACGTCTTCACCGTCACTGCAAACGCCATCGCAGGCTGCAGGCTCAGGGCACCAACCGCATACCTGACACATTCAGCGCTACTCTAGATAGCAGCGTCACTCTTGGCACAGTCGAACCCGCAGCTTTTGTGTGTATTGTTTCTTGACTTAACATGACTGTCTACCTACCAACCTAGAGTGAGGTCACTCTAGAGAGAGATGTTGAGACAATAACTTTTCTTATGTTCATCTTTAATCCTTAAAATGTGATGTAACAATAAATCCCCTCTTTTGAGTTAGTGATTTATAGTCACTTTATCATGCTATGTACTGACCCTTTATTGCAACAGATGTTATATTCCTTTTGATTCTTAAGAATCAATTCATAACAAAATGAAATAACCAAAACTGTTAAAGCATAGTGTGGTTGTGTTAGAGCCCTTCACTTACAGGAGGAAGATGATTGACAAATTAGGTTATCTGAGCCTTTAATCAATAATAATTAATCAAATGTGAATCAAAACTTTGAATGGGGGAATAACAGGGAAGAAGTGTTCAGGTCAACCCACTACACAAATTTAACACCGCCTGCTCGGCACCAAACAGCAGACAAAGTGACAGATTGTAAAGCCCTCCAAGGCAAACGGTGTTTGTGATTTTGGGGTTAAAATAAATAAATTTGAATTCGACTAGCTGGTTAACATAATGGAGAATTCAGCAGCTGAACAGCTTGGTAGTAGTAGCATGACCTGTGACGGCATTAAGTGCTAATTAAGAAAAGTTGAGCTTAAGACAAGGAACTTAGCGACCACCGCCTTAGAAAACGACTCCAGTGCAGGTGGCTCCATCCTCATCAACAATTTCAATGAGCTTTTAACATGCTCAACGCGAAATAATTAGCCATTTTAAAGGAAAAATCCAGTTAAACAGCCCTTCTCTGCCTAAAGTAATGCTGCTTGGGGAAAAAAAAAAACCTGTTGCTCAATCGATCAGCTCAGCTCATTCAACTGACTGTCTGACATCTGGCCTGGACAAACGTGCTGGGCGACTTAATTAGCAGCATCAGCGCACACTGCTCTCCACGCTAGAAGCCCGTCCGTAACTCACTATAAGGGGTCAGCCGAACTATGTTTTTCAGTTTACGGATTACTCTAAAGTGTTTGGGTCGCATCGATCAAGAGACAAGCTCAAAACTACATACATACTACACTACATACATAATTCATCTTTCAAGCACTACGTTATGGTTTAAGAATCCTTCAGCAGCGTATCACAACATGACAAATCTACAGAGGCCGTTGGACAGTCATGCTGTTGTCATATAAGAGAAAGCTTTGAGCCTTGGAATGGGGAGGGGCAGCGTACAGTAATAATAAGGCGCGTGCCTCCTTTATCAATCCGTCATCACAGGATGTTTGGATGTTTTGTGCAGTGCACACTTTAATGAGGTGTATCAGATCTACTATCACTGACATACAGGAAAGACGGTGGCAGTCAGCAGGCAGCTTGAATATAACATGTTAAATCAAGACAACTATAGCATCTTTGAAGTCGTTTCAAACAGGCTACTTCAAACTTCAATTAGACCAATGTGCCTGCATTACAGTATAGTTGCATTTACATTTGAAAAAGACGTAAGACAGCTTGGCATGCTCTCAATTTATGGACTTATGGTAGAGTCCCTGCATATTCCAGAGCAGATTTTATGATAATGAAAAGATATGTAGTGACCAAAAGTTCATAGCAGATGTGTGTATATCAACGCAGACTGTCAGTGTCTCAGGGATATACATCATTTTGATGAGTACAAGTAATAATGTCCAAAATATGAAATATATAAACAGATTTTCTCCCCAGGGCTCTCATCATTTGAGTTACTTACTACAGGACGTGTAATGTTGCCATGGAGATATGTTAGCTGCAGTCAATTTTGGTTTTCCTCACTCTTTTTTTGTTATCTCAGAAATTTTGTGCCATGGATATAATGACCTTTCTATCATGAATAATTTTGAAAGATTGTAATTCACAGCTTCCCAGAAACAGCTATGAGAGATGCCTGGTTTTCAAGACAGTGCCCTTTTTTGGCTATTTTTTCCCTACTGTATGTTTACTCTCGAGTCTTGTGGAGCAGGCAAAAGTAAACATGTTGTGTTTACAGAGATGTTCGGACCCAATCAAGCACAGCCAGTGGCCATCTCAGCTAGACTAAACTCTCTACTGTCACAGCTGGCACGGGCATGCCTTTCCACGAAGCTGTTTACATACGACACAGGCACCCCGGCTCCCTCGCTCCAGCCGTATGCGTGTACCGTACGCACGCTTTCGCTTTCAGCACGACAGTTTACCGTTCAGATAAATCGATAAGTTATCCGATTCATGAAAAACTGAACTAACTTCCTCTCATCCTTCCGCCTACGACCTGCATTTCTCATTCACAGGATGCAGTGCGACTGTAGCTAAACTGCATTCATTCACAGCGTTAGAGGGAGCCCGCTCGCATCCACACACCAACGGCAGCGATCAATACAACAGCCCTCCTCACCGCATCTCATCGATCTGCTGTTATTTTGAAATGTTCATGTCGTCTCTCGTGCATTTCATCTATACATCTATATATCCAACACACATAAAAGAATTTCTGTGGAGGACGGCGAGTCGACCTTCCCAAACTCTGCTTTCCTGCAGTGGTGGGTTGTCTTTATCCAGACACCCCCACAGAAAGACCCGGGCTGGTGCCTCTGCTCCAGCACAGTGTGTAGTGAGTGACATAGAGAAGGTTTAATGTTATTCAGTACTGCTGTTTGAGGATGTTCTATTCAGTAATTATTCATCAGGTATTACTTAAGCCATATATACCGAGACTAATTGGGGGAATTTTTATTTCAATACTGTGTTTAGTCTCAGAATTTGTATTACATAGCTGTAACACTAATTTTCAGCTTTCGTTCCGCTCAGCCCATCGTGGAAAAATACACCTCGACTTACTATTGAGACTTGAACTTAAATATATAAATACAATATTAAGAAGTCACATGAAGTTATACAACAAATTTGCAATGTTCTTCACAATGTGATCCAATACAAATTCAGCTCACAATTATGAAATGTTTCGTCCTGTCTGTACACCTTGTTTTTAAAGAGTTTTTTCCTTTTTTCGAAGGCTGTTTTATTTGTGATCTGAAAAAGCAGGATGAAAAACATATTGTGAATATTGTGATTATTCTAAAACTTGATTGGATTATATCATGATTTTTATGTTTAAGTACACATTTTGTTAGTAATTTACCAGTATGTACATGTTCTTTATTTTATTAATTTCATGATATCATGATTATTCATTTAACTTTTTTGGCTCCTTGTGACTGATCATCTTTTGCTTTCGGTAGATGTTTGACTATTTACAGCCAAATATCCCTGGGCTGTAAATTGTTACCATGCCAGGTGAATGTCTTTCCTGTCAGCGGAATAGCCCCAGAAACTACTTTAATTTCAAGTCCACATAAATAAAATCACAGGAAGACTTCAGTCATGTTCTGGGTTAAGTAAAATACTCAACGTGACTATCAACACATCTTTATTTACACGATCAAATGTAAAAACATTTCCTACTTCTACAGCTAACTACCAAAACTCGGTGGGAAGGGTTACAGCTGTAACAACAATCTAATTACACTGGCCAATTTGAAATTACGACACGTTTGCTTCTCTTTGTTAAAGCAGCTGAACTGGTTTCACCGTCTCACACAAACACATGGGTGGCAACAGCTCGGAGGAGCAGCCTCACAAAACAAGATCTCACACAGAAACTATTTAGTTGATGCCTGCAATGCTGAGAAGAAAAAAAAGTTTAGGGCACACCTGTCTTATAGCAGCCTCGGGCTCTGACACGAGAACTGTCCTGTGTCAAGGTGAAGGGAACCAGTCTGGTTTTAATACGCAAACAGACCTTTGGCCCTTTAGGATTAAAGATCAGTTAGTGGCGATGGTACTTGAAGATAAGAAAGGTGTGGACTATTACCTGGACAGTTTTTTTAATTCTATGTGAAGGGCCTGGGTATTCGGGGGAGTACAGGTCTGTCAGAAAGAGGGAGTTGATCAGCGTCGACTTCCCCAGCCCGGATTCCCCTGAAAGACAAAGACAGAGCCAAAGTGAGCGAGTGGGAGTCCAGAGATGCATTTCACGCTATACTTGTTTTCTAATCCTCTTTTTCATGCCAGACTGAGGCGCAACATGAAACAATCTCCAGATGTTTATCAGCTCCATTAGGAAATGCAGTCTTTCACTGTTTGACATTCTTTTCGCGTTTCAGCTTTAAAACTTTTTTTCAGGACAGGAAATGGCTCCCTTTAACCCCCGTCTTTTTAAACAGGCAAGCGTTAACACGAGACGGAGGAGGAGACAGACGGGGTGGAAGCTCTGTCCTCCCAAATTCTTTTCCTGTCTGCATTTCAGGAATCTAATCAGGGAATCATGGGAAGGGAGGAGAGGGGAAGGAGGATTTTCAACCGCCACAGTCATCGCAAATTTTCCCTCGAACAAAAGGAGTGAAAACAGAAATCAAAAGCAGATTCCACTCTATTGTACTCGAGATCCGGGGCAAGAAGAAGAAGCAGCGTCACTCTTTTTATAGAGTCAAACAGAGGCTCATTGTCCTCATGCGGGTCCATTCTTCCATTTGAATTTGGATTATTTATCATTGTTAATTAATCTTATTCGTTACATGAGCTACAGTGACATGTTACTCACCAGGCCCTTTTCAAAGATTTCTAAGACAGCTTTATAAGAGTGCTAAATAAACCAAAACATACTTTAAGCTGCCCTTTCAATCTGGAGCTTGTCAGGTAGGGCTGGGTAACAATTCTCAATACTATGTTAGTTTACACAGAAAGCTGTCAAGAACTGAAAGTGAAATCAAGCCACCACAGGTCTGCCCACATTCATTATGTTGTTAAATGAGAATTCTGCCAATCGTAAAAGGCTTATCATTTAGTCAAACTTCTTACTTGTATTTCTGCTAAAACATTTAAATATCTGCTATCAGAAAAATGACTGCTTTGGTATCAGCTGTTTATTGTATCAGACCAGTATTGAATTTTCAGCCCTGCAGTTAGGGTGTGCAGTTCAATTATTCCCACTTGCACAAAACAACCCATTTAGTTCCCTTTTAGAAAGCTGTGTTTAACCTCTGGCTGGCTAGCTGCACAGACTAGTCACTGCACCAATGAAAAGACCATAACGAGTAAAAATTACTCTAAATTCTAATCCATAGCAACATACTGGGTCAAAATGAAACACAGTAACTGTGCTGAACTGAGCTTTTTCTAATGCCACCTGTATCCACATATTATAATGTAGTTATCTGATTATATGAGATCTGTGGGAGTGATGCCGGCATTAGGTAATGAACATTAGATAGCTACTATAGGTAGTATGACAGTTAGCCAGACATCCTACTGTTGACAGCTGACGACAGACCAAGTTGTTTTTACTACTAAACCTGAATAATCAAATGAAAATAATCTGGACCAGTTCGGATAAACAAATAAATCATTCATTTGTCAAGCAGAAAGGCAAACCATTCACTGCGTCCATTTAATGAAATGCAATTATTTGCTGCTTTATCCTGTTTTATGTCACTATAAATACAATATTTGGAGGTTAGGACTCTGACATACATAACTAACAATTTCAAGATGTCAACTCTGAGAGGCTGTGTGGGGAAATGAATTTTGTGCTATTTGTTTGAGCTTTTGGAGCTGCAATAATCACAAAAAAAAATCTGCAAAGACCTGGAGGGCCTGACTGCAGTAATCCAATACCATCAGCAGTGTGCCTATTAAGATCGGGGTGAGTGGAAGGCAACAAGGGGCTGCTGAACAAAAGGCTCAGTGTGAGAAGAGGCAGTCATACGCCGGGCGAACGCTGCAGCCAAAGAGCTGCCCCTGACCATTACAAGTGGGCACGGGCCAATAACTCAGCACTCGATGAAGAGGGAGGGGACCGCGAGATGGAGAAAACATTGCACAAAAGGATCCTTCACTCAACACACTCAGCGTGATAAATATTTTCCTAAGGAGGGCAGAGACGCATTCATCTTGCACTCTCAACAGAAATGTTTCAGCGATTGTAGCTGGTCTGTGATGAAACACGCAAGGCCGCTGTAAACATTTCTTCAAGGCTGAAAGGGAATGGAGAAGTGGTGTGCACTGAAGGCTGATGGGTACCAGGGGGAGACTGTGGTTTTGCGCAAACTGTGGGTGAAATTCGTGTGATAAAAATGTCAGCTTGAATTAGTGAAGCTAAGAGCAGCGGGACCGAGGAGACCCAGCGAGATCCAGGTCCAAGCCTCGGCCCGGTGCGAGGAGCTCCGGTTACAAAACAACTGAGCCCTTCAGATTTAGAGTTATGATGGCGGTGGGTCGGCTGCAGATGCTGATCGTGGTTGGTCAGAGCTGTGGCTGCTTGCTTGGATGGGTGGGGGACATGAATCTTCCACAAAACCGAACCGTTATACATAAATGTGTTTATACGACAACTGGCTGCAACAAACTGAAAAACATTCACCACCCCTGCTGCTCTGCGACTCAGACCAAGTTAATATATATATAAGTTTGAACCTTAACCCACAACTTAACAAAACTTTTTTTTTCATATTCAGGGACATGAGGGAGTGAACTGAAAAAAGGAAATAAAAAAGGAAAAGGCAGCAAACTTAGTAAGCCAAGCTGTGGAGCCATTTTCAGTTTGGTAATCTTGGCATATTAACTTTAGAAGACAGGGGATCACAAAGAATTAAGTAATAAATTAATTGATCTTGGTGAAGAGTTATTTATGGGAGTGAATCATGTTTAAGTTTAAATCTTCAATGTCATACTAAATTGGAGAGGTGGCAGTTAACCTCCAGAGCACTGCCAAGGTGCCTTTGAGCAAGGCGATAAAGCCAAAACCTGCTCGGGGGGCTCTTCTTCTTCTTCTTTTCTCTTGTGAAGTGAAAAGTGTATGTGAAATAGGTTTACTGCTGGTTAAGCTGCGCTCTGTAAGTAGTACCAATGGGCTGAAGCATCTGCACAACAATGTCCTCAACTCAAGTCCAGCTGGGGACTTGCCTGTATGTTACTCTCTTTTTTTCCCCTCTATTTATCCTACATTTCTCCCTCTCTACATATGCAGTTAATTAGAGACAACATTTTTAAAAAGGCCTTGCAGATAGATCACAAACTTCTAGAACAACCTACATGTCCAGTTTTTTTTCCATGTATTGAACCTGACCAGTTTCACACAGTTTCCAGATAATAATCCAGTTAGAAAATCTAACCTACCTGCGGAGCACCTCTCCATCACTGCCTACATTATTGTCAGCAAAGTGGCGATCACACTGTTGGACAGCAGCTGAGGAAGCAGTCTCCTCTTATTCTGGAGAACCTCAGCTGACCTCAGTCACAGTCATTGGCTGAGCTGAGAGTAGACTGTGCAGCTCTGCCCTGCCCTCCCTTTCCATCAGCCTTCTTCTAATTTCCATTACGGTTAGGTTTTCCAGTTAGGTAATTTTGAGACAAGACTGCCTTTGAAAGCCTTTGCTGCCTGCCATGCTTTTGCCCTGTGTTGTTCTATGCACCTGACAGCTCAGTCAATGACTTGACTCACTGACATTTAGGGTCATTTTTAGATCAGATGTCATTATAGTAAGGTTTTATGAACATTAAGATAGAAAATTAGAATATGAGCTGCTTAGTTTCTACTAATGGTGTAAGGACACAGTAAAGGAATGTTCAAACAGCCAGCACTTGATGAATGATGAATTCAACTGATTGAATTTTGTTATGTGACAATTACACTACTGAGGGCTCACTTGACCTGTAAATGGGTCTTTGCATCACTCAGCACATACATAATGAGGGTGCTTCACTCATATGAAAAAAATGGATGATGACTCTGAGGATTAAAACCATCCATGCTGGATAACTGGGATGTAGATAGAATCCACTCACTGTCATTAGAACTGGGCATCCTAACTGCAGCACCAGATGAAGACCACTCTCAATGAGCCGACTGAGCCCCGCTGGCCCACTGCTCGGCTCCATCAGCAGCCAACGCGCTTCCTTTAAAGGAAATTTCCAGCAGCTGTGTAAACCATGGGGGTTTATTCAAAGGCACTTCCCATTGCATACGAGAGGGTGGTGGAGGGGAAGCGGGAAAAGTTTGGCCTGTGAGAGGGAGCTCGCTGGGTTAATTCATCTGGCAGAGCTTTGAAGACACTGGGCTAATAACGTGCAGGTGAAATGAAAAGTGGTCTGTTCCTTTGTGAAAGGGAAATTCTACATTTTCAATGCCAACGTTTGAAAGCAGTCATCTTCTCTACACTACTATGTGGTTATGAATGGGACTTTCCCTTCAAAAGGGGCAGGAGACAGTAAAAGTTTAACAAGTCTACAGCATGACAAAAGTGCTACACATATATCTGTTGGCACAGCCATCAATTTCCTTCTGCCCGTGTCAGATTTTGTCTCCTTCCCTTAAAAGCCCTCTTGTTTATGTGAGGTTCTCTCCAAAAGGGATACAACAGAGCTCACTCAACACTGTCACCCAGGACCGAACACAAAGAGCTCCGGGTGCAGTGACCAACATCAAGGTCAGTTCTCGCCAATGTGCAAATCACTGACAAATATTGACTTTGACCAACAAATGGCTCTGGCCCACTTTCACTTGTCTGATAATAGCTTCCCCCACACATCCACACCAACACTACATTTGAAGCCATAAACAGACACTTAGATTTAAAAAAAAGGGGGACTGATTGCTGTTGCATTTAAAACAGACATTTTCTTCAGAGCTCTAGTCTAAACAACAGATATAATAAAGAGTATTTCTAAAAATGAAGAAATTCTTTTTAGTTTAAATGATCCTGTAGAAATTATATTTACATACATAAGATTTAAGAGAACTAGTATCATTCTAAGGTGGAGGGAATTTAACAAGAGATGTTACAGCAAATAAAAATTCAACATTTAAACCAATATAAAACACTGTACTAAATCTAAAACACAGGGTTTTCAGTTAACAAATATGAAGAAATATAACAGGAAACGATCTTTAATGTGAATTTATGCTAAGGCAGTGTTCTTTTTTGTGTGTGTTCACTGACAGATACTTTACCATCTAGTTGCTCAATGATGGGTGGGCACTGGGTGTGTACCATTTGTGTGTATATGCCCATAATAAAAAGAAGTATTAATTCCTGGTGTGATCATACTTTCCAGAAGGAGTAGGCAGCCGGGTTTCCTTTCTGTTATAAAATGTCATTTTTTCTGGTGTAATGTCCAATACCGAAAGCACTAAAATATAGTAAAAACAAGTAACAAATTCCTTTACGTCTCTGCCGTCTCTGTCTGAAATGTATGTCTAGGAATTCCACCATATCCCATAAATTCCATAACCGGTGGGTCCCCAGTGGGGAACTGTGTTTTATAACACTCCCATCAACCCCAAAAAACGAGGAAAGCACACACACTATCTGACGCTTCATCTACTCCACCATGACGAGCACTTGACTTTGCCAATTACCCTGCTATTCTAATTACATGCTGCACACAAAATTGCCACATAACAGCCTCTCTCCTGAGAGTGCACAGCAGGGGGAAACTCCAGGGCGTGACTTCGTGGACCAAGGCAGAAGGGAGGAGGGTAATCTGATTGCCATGAGGACCTGCTCTTTAGCCCTGGGGGCAGACAGGCACTGAAAGCTATGAACCCAGGGATCAGGATGTGACATCATGCCGGCATTCGGAGCGGTTTCCTGCTCAGGTACCTCTGAACAACGCGCAGCAGAAAAAGGAAGGCTTGTATGGGTGCGCCTCCCTTTGAATCAGCTGCTCTGGCTTCGACTTTGGCTGCATAAATGGAATGACAGGAAACCTCCTCCCACCACACAATCCAAGAGACACAAGCCACACACACAAGCGCAAACGCACACATGCAGCAGCAGCAGTGAGCTGCCTGCACTGCAAAATGGCAAACACTTGTTTTAAATATGGTTTCCCGGAGTCTTGTTTTACACACGAGTTCTCCTCCTCAACTAAAACCATCTCTAATGTTTTTGGGCAGCCAGCTGCTAGCGCTTTCAGCCATGATGTTTCTGTGAAATTCAATACTGCACGACACATGAACATGTACAGAAGAGTTACAAGGTCTAACACAGACTTACTGCAAGTAGGTCTATCGACATCTTTTAAAATGTAAAAGGTTGATCTGCAGATGAATACCTGACTGTGTGGCAGACTGAGGAGAGACGATGTTAAAAAAGGTGCTTAAGAGAATAACTCACCCACAACCATCAGCGTGAACTCAAATCCTCTCTTCACAGATTTTCTGTATACTTGATTGGGGAGATTTGCAAATCCCACATAGCCCTCCAGGTTCTTCTGTTGCTGTGGACCAAAAATAAACAGGACTGAAACCTTTCTTCATTAGTCAGACAAGAATCTTTTAAGACTGCTTAATTAATACTTAACAGTAACACATAACACATAAC
>JAOXYL010000048.1:1553236-1564651 GCA_028564955.1 Terapon puta
AACAAAAGGACAAACGCCAATAACTATTAAGTATAAACTAGTAGGGCTGGACCCGAAACATCATTATATTATCTTACGTTTATTGGGTAGGTATTCATTCATCAGTTTTGGAATTTAATTTTTTTTTTTTTTTTTTTTTCTTATTCATGTCAACTCACACTGAACTACATGTGAGTATCAGCTGAGCGTTCCCCTTTAAGGAAGGTGGCCTTGTGCTTGTATACATGTGGCTGGTCTGGCACGTTTGTCATGTGTATAGAAAAATAACTAGTAGCCAGCAGAAAGTGTACAGAGAAGTTCAGATTCAAGTAAAGCGGTGGTGAAAAAGGCCATTTATTGTGCGAGTATACTGAGTGTAGGGTGACCTGACCAGACATCTGAACTTTTCAAGTGCACTTCATTTGTGCAGCTCAGGCACCTTTGTGACCAACCAAGCAAACTGTTGTTACCAATGCATTTTTCCCTAGGGAATGTATGTATGTATATAAAAGCTAGCATATTACTGGTAGTAATGCATTATTTAATAAATTCTCAAAAAAACAGCAGAAAGTTTACCATGAACCAATGCAAACCTCCTTTATTTCAATTTCTGTATGTCATGCCATTACAACACAACCATGATAGTCAGTGCTAACATTTTCGTTCTCAACTGTGTGAGTAAGTCTGTCACACCCTGCCTGTGCACGGAAAACTGTGATATGGTACAGTGTAATTCAGTTTAACAGCTCTTTACATCAGCATGGTTGATCCCATGTTTTTTTTCTAACTTGCAAAATAAACCTGAAACGACAAATCCTAAACTAAGAGAGGCATATGTGTTCAGAACGAAGACCAAGACCAGATGGGGAGAGAGAAGATGTGAACAAAAAAAAAACAAACAAATAAAACAAAAAAACAATGGTGAGAGAAGTATTCAGGCACTTAGAAATACTCTCCGGTCCTTGGCTACACTGTGCTCCATTACATTGTACATGCATCTTATATCCTATCCTGATCCTGTCATGAGGAGTATGAGGTTGCCTCTACAAAACAAGGCTGAGGGGTGTAGCACATTCAAGAACAGCTAATTAAAGGGATTTCAAGTGTTTCACACAACATCAACGTTCCTATTTACATGTGATCCTAGTGTTCTCTACCTACATATTTTTGTTGCATATCCCCTAAGACGTCATTTTCACAACCATTATTGTACAAATTCCGTGACAAACAACTGAAACGTGAACGGAAAGGAAATTTCACAAGATACCAGCAACACCCAGTTTCCAACATGTTGTCAGTCATATGAAGGATTTGTTTAGAATTTTCTTTAGGTATTGGTTAAAGTATTTTATGAAACTGACTTTTTTTGGGGTGAGAATCAAATTTCCTGTACCTTTACATATAAATCTTATCTTTTATGTGTCTTTCATTGGCTTTCTCTGCTCCTATGTTTTAGTGAGTTGCAGCAGCTGTGATTGCAAGGAAGCCATTTGAGAAAATGACAGCATCAATTTTCTCTTCACCCGCTGCTGGGAACATTACTGTACAGTGTTATTAAAGGGAAATGATGCATGCATTGGCAGCTTGGCTTGAATGGGGATGTTTGTGTTGATTTGTCATGACTGAGATGATCATATAGTCTGCCATCCCCATGTATGAGAAATCTGTCCTCCCCTTGAAAGGGCCTGGTAGGAATAAAATGGAGTGAAGGCAAACGGTAACAATTACCAGTAACAGCATCAACTGGAAGGATTGGAGTAACCACGAAACACCAACAAGGAGAGTCCACTGAAAGTGACATTAAGTCTTGTGCTTACTTCTGATCAGTACAGATATACAAAGCTGACTCTGATTGACGACAACTGACTAAAGACAACAGGAACAAACAGGGACTTCACAAACATAAAAAAAATACCACACCTGCAACAGCCTATCCACAGATGTTAAACCACTACCAGAAACCTTAGATTCCAAAACATCGAGTAAGACAGTACTAATCATACAAATCCTTTGAGAAAACTCAAGGTTTGCTTGACAGCTTTTTTCCCCCCAGAATGTTAAACCACATCTCATGGTCTTCATCTGCACAGGGAGTGTGCTCCGTTATCACAGTGACAGATTATCATTATGTGAAAGAACTTTTGTCATGTTATCTGTCATGCAATCCTGCCAAACCCTGGAATAGTAGCCCAATAACATGTTACATGGACAATTATTCTTTTATTTCTACAATACAAAATTTCAGTTAAGAAATTGTGAAAGAAGGTCCTTAACAGGAAACAACTTCTGTTTTTCTTTGATGTAGGGCAGCATCTGCATGACCAATGCACATTTACTATCCAACATGTTACCTAAAGGACACATTATTTTCCATACTTCAACTGATTGTTGACATTGGCAATAAATCATGAGGTGCCAAATTGACCAGTGTGGAATGTTGTAGTCCTCCCTGAACTTTCATACATATATTTGTTCCTGAACAATGCGTTTGACCACTTCTCAGTCAATGCTATGATCAGCTCTGGAGTCTTTTAAATTTCCTGCAGCCCCCATTGACGAGCAGCGATAGCAGCATCTACCTTTGTTTTACGTTGAGTGTTACTGATTGCAAGTTCCAGTAAAACCTGTTGTGACATGATAGTAATGCCATACTTAGATCACCTGATGACAATGTAGCCAACTGCACGACAACTGAGCAAACTCCATTTGAAGATGATAATGACTAGAGATCAGGTCAAAAGCTCTGGAAAAAGCTAGGAAGATTAGGTAAAGAATAAACTTGTCAAATTAGGGCCCCCTTTAAAAAAAAAAAGTTTTTCTTTTTCCCATTATGATGTGTCCATACACCAATCATATACCATAGTTTCAATCCAAAACAATTCAAGAAGCCAGGATTCATATTCAGAGCCATTGGATACCATTTTCTTGTGGCTAACTGTATCAAGAGAAGCTCTTGACCAGATTTGGAGGAACCACTGAAATGGGATATGACTTGATTATGATGCATTTGGTCTCAAATAGCTTTGATGCTTCTTGTCTTCCTGACATATAGTGTTATTGAACTTTAAATCAGGCAGTTTTTCACAACTCTATCCGGCTAAATCTTTCAAGCCTTTGACCACATTCAGCATCTCTGCTGGGTGTGGTTGCATCTGGTCCGACATGTGCACCTGTAACCACACCCCGCATCGATGGTCTGCTCGCATACCCAAAGTACACTTGCACAAGACTCCAGCAGTGTCAGGAGCATCAGTCATTCGGTGTTAACTCTAAAGAGAGAGCAGGGAATATGAAATGTTGAACTAATAAGAACCTAAAAATTGCAATACATAGCACCATAAACTTAGGTCTTATGAAATGTTCCTTCTGGTTCCAACACAAGGACATGCAGATGTTAAAATTTAAGATTTCTGCATTACATTGTATCACATATTCTGTGAAATTAAACACAGGCACAGAATTGAAACATGCAACCCTGTATGGATGCTGTTTGTAGGATTAGGCCTATGGGTAAACTGAATAAATTACAATGTGTAACATGTATTTGATAAGTGTAACATTACGTTGATAACATTTAAGAGTTTAGTTGTAGTTGCAAGGCAGAGAAATCAATTCAGTAGAATGAATATTAATCTTGGTAGGCTGTAAAATCAACTAAGTTTCTTACACATAATTTACAAATATCCGCTAAAATGTCTCTGGCTTGACTGTTTGATTGTTGGTTCATGTGTTGCCAGGACAACCTTTCAAAGCTTGGCCATGTGCAGATTTATGTAATTGCAACTGATTGTTGCCACCGCGGCATATTCGGATGACATATAGTTCATGTTAATACTACATACCAAATGACCAATTTTATTTTTTATGTATTTGACTGATAAGTTCGGGAGTTTTTCGAGGACAGTTACCTGTAAATAAAAATAGCCAAAATATTATACCCTGGAACTTGGCGGACATTGGTCAGCCCTGAGTACTGCCTATACAAGTTGTCTACAGCCTCATCAAACCCTAGATGGTAGAGCAGCTTGTACGTTGCCTGAGAGCTACATTTCGGGGGGGGGGGGGACTTGCGTAAATCATACACTATTGCCTGTAATAGTCTGTAGTCATTTTAGTATCAACATGTCAAGGTTGGTTGTATAAATAGTTCAAGATAGTTCGATGTGTAGCAATAAACCCATGTAGGGTAATGTCTTCTTCAGGCATTGTCTGCATCTTATTAACATAATATGGAAGTGGTTTAATGAGCAAAACTGACATGTAGTTATATGTAGTTATATTTCCCGTTTCCATTTTGTTGCTTTTGCATTTGCACTTTGTTGTAACGACACAGTTTCTTGATATGGCAAGATAAAGTTATTTGTTCTGACAACAGTAAATGTTCCACATTAAAGCTAAATACTTTGTAATAACAATAAAGAATGTCATTTTCAGTGATAACATGAAATACATTATAATGAGAATATCTTCTCATTAAAAACCAACTGAGCTTTTGACCATGGTCAGCAACAATAAGTAGGGCTCCACACCTGATTCCCTCATAAACCCTCAGGTAACTTCACATTGTCAACTTCTCAATGATAAAATCTAATGTTATGCTGGACAAACTTGCCATGCCATTTCAGCTAAAAAGCCTTATTCTCAATCCAAAACGAAAATCATCATCATTGGCATTAGGATAGGTTTAGGATAATTACATTTTGGTATGTAACAAGTAATCCACAATGCAGTCTCAAAATATAATGCATGCTCGGGGCTATTTACACCGATATTTTACCTCCACAGTGTGCATTAGTGTTGGAATGGATTCATTCATTTTTACCATGGCCAGTTGCTATGTAATCAAATATAAGTTTGTTTTTTTTCTTCTCATTTTGGCAAAATACATTCTTTAAAGAATCTCTACTAAACTTTTTATTCTGTGTTGGTTTTGGCAGTCCCTGTGGACAAAGGCAGTAGCGTTTCACCTCATGTTAAACGTTCCCTTCACTTCACTTCCTGCTAAAAGTAGACTACTTTGCCTCTGTATTTGTAATGGCAAATCTTTGTACCTTATAATAAACATTATTCTCCAGCTGCAACAAGTAGAAGCTATAGACTCCAAAGAACCGAAATCAGCAGCAGCAGCACAGAAATGAGAATGAATTCATTATGCCAATGAAAATTCTGCATCATGGAGACACAGTTATCTGAAAATTATCTGGGTAGGTGAGAGGATGTGAAGTCCAAATCTCCACTTACTATCTCATCATTTTGAGTGAGTATTTCATTTGAATGGTTCTTAAACTTTAAGTCTTTTGTCTTGACAGTGACAGTCTTCAACAGATTTCATAGCCACAATATGACTAAATGTCTTAGTTAAATCTTACATATCTTACTAGATGTGTGTTAATCAAATTTTTTTAGGATTAATTATGATTTGTCTGTATAAAAACAGACCACTACAATGCAAGGCAAGCAGGAAGATAGGACAGCTCTATACCTCATATCTGCATGCCCCATGTCCGAGGTTGTAATGGTAGACATTTAACTTTAAGGCGTGTGAAAGATGCAGTTGGTGCAGCAAGTGTTTGCAAAAGTGAATAAACATTTTATCATGGGCTTTAACACTCTAAAGGCTCTGGGGAATGAAATTTAAGGTGTCACGTTTTACAAATATTTCTCTTTTTTTAATCTGATATTCAATTCAAACTTTTATCTAAAAAAGTCATTATCATCATGTGAATATTTAAACCTGAGATTTAAATTTTCATAGGTCCAAATGCAATTTTTGTAGAAAAGACAATGTTGGTGTTATATTATTTGACTGTGTGGCCTCCCTTCTCCTATCGTCTCAGATCAGTCATGAGCAAACCCTGGTAAAGACATACGACAAAATTTCCAAAATACAAATATTTCTCAGCAGATTTTATGCTCACATCACCTAAAAGTTTATATAGTAAACACTATAAATGTGGGTCCTGTTACATAAATATTTTGGTGTTCGTTAGGTTTGTGTGGGACACTTGGAAACTGCTGTCAGACAACAGTGCTTATGTCGTCAGCTTCGTCAGGTTTCTTGGGCTTGCTGGGGAGAGACTTGAGGTACTCCAGGTGGCGTCGGGCATCCTCTTGGTTCTGACGGACATAGTACACCACATACGAAATGACCATGGCAAACCAACCAAACATGGTCACCAGCATAGCATAGTCTGTGGTCCTTTTGGCCAGGTTACAGAGGTCAGTGTCCACCGCCAAGAAGGGTCGTCCCTCTTGGTCACGGAGCTCCGAGCTCCTGCAGAGGACCCGGGCGGCGGCCTCGTGGTTGTGGGCCATTCCGCCGATGGCCTGCTGGAGGGCGCAGTCACAATGCCAGGGGTTATCGTCCACAATGACGCGGGCCTTGAGGCGAGCAAAGGCATCCTTGTGTACGCTAGTGATGCGGTTGTGGGAGAGGTCCAGCACCTGCAGCGTTGCCTCTATGCCACTGAAGGCACCTTCCCCTAAAGTCTCCACCGCGTTGTATGAAAGGTTGAGCTCCCTCAAAAGCCTGAGTCCATGGAAGGCTTGATCGGGCACGGCCCCTATCTGGTTGTGGTCCAGCCTCAGCAAGACAGTGTCCACCGGGAGGCTGGGGATCTCTTTGAGGCGGGACTGACTGCAGGTAACGTTGAGGCCGTGGAGGTGGGGGTCGCGTTGGCAGATGCAGCCCTTTGGACACATGCTGGCCGAGGGGAAGCAAAGGGCCATGAGGACAAGGCTCTGAAGGAGCAGGCACATGGGGATGGAGCGCGACAGCCACAAGTCCAGCAGAGTCATACTGACCAGCCGTCAGCAGCATCCCGCCTGGGGCCACAACACCTCCGCTGGTCCCTTACACACATCTCATAGTGGCGACCGGTCTTCACTGTCTGCCCACTGTGGATACTGAAGTGTGAGCAGGTGTTCTCATGATGCCTCGAGGTCTGAAACAAGATCAAACAGAAAAACAGGGTGAACAAACGAGGTTCCTACATCTTATTTATGGTTACATTTTATCTGTTGTTTGATTGTCATTACCACCATCATGGGCCCTTTTGATACCTGTGTGATTTTGATGTTATTGCTGACCATTTGACAGCAGCCCATGTTTTTCAAGGGATGTTCCAATAATTTTTTTTGGTTCTCTACTCAGTTCTTTAATACTCAGTATCTGCTGATATCAAGTCCAATCGGGTACTTGTATTTACCGAAACGATGATTAAATATATATCTGACACATTGAAACAGAAGCTGTAACCCTCTAAATCTGAAATATTTGAGGTCCTGGTTCAAAACATTTTCAAAGCTTAAGTTATTGATATGATGTGAATAAAAGATTTATTTGATGCCATCAGCTAGAGAGAAAACATCTCATGTTTTTGGAGAAACACGTGAGGTTGTACAGAAGTGTTACAGATCTTCTTTTCTTATAAACAACCTTTGGCTACACAAAGGCCAAAGGCTGTACACAGCACACAAACCAAACAACAGACAAGTTTAATGTTGAACTGTGATCAGGTTACTCGTGGAAATAACCTTAATAAGCGATAGCTGATATGACCTGCTGCCGGCAACGATCGTCAGATCAACCTGTGAAAGCGATGGTCAGCACTGGCTAAAAATGCTGCCTTGTTTAATGTTGTTTTTAATGGTAATTGGTGTCTGAGCTAATTGAATCCATGCAATTTGACAGCCACACAAATTATTTTTCATTTTCACAAAATCTAATTTTCACTGGCATATGCAGCAGGATGCTGCAATATGGTGACCAGCTGTGGAAAAACAGGCAGAGACAGGCAGGGTGGACAAAACACAACAGAGAAAAAAGAAGAAGAAATACAGCGGAGTTTGGTAAATGAAGCATCAGATTTACTTTATATTTCTAAATCAGATACTGATCCATCAAAATCTGCCGCTGCTGGTCTGAACCTCTATTATTCAGATTTTCAAGGCTGACTTTGAATTCATCTTGGACTTTTGCTGGGACAAGCCCTGAAGCTCAAACCTAAAAGGAACAGTTTTGTCTAGGGTGTTACTTGACGTGATGACTAAAAGCTCAGAAATACTTTGTGCACGAAACCAAAACCAGCGTCTTCTTCCAAAATAAAACTTTATTGAAAAGGTTTTACAGTCATGGCCTTTGCACGTACTTATCTGGCTGTGATGTTAATTTAAATCAGATCTGATGCCACCGCATTCTTTAGTCCAGACAAAAAAATCTCAAATATGGACTGAATTTAGTCGATTTACAGGTATGAACAATTACTGTTATGTAACAGTTACGAAGTTACATAATGCCCAAGATTGATGCATTTATGCCACAGAGACATTCATGGTGCACAGAGGATAAATCCCAATTTTCTATAATTCAGTCGACACTATCTGAACATGCACTGGATAGATTGTCCCAAAACTTTGCACAGACATTCACGGTTACCAGACCACAAATCCTGATGACGTCGCACCACCAGCAGGTTTCTCAGCAACTACAGGGTGGACTTCCATGAAACAGACACAGTTAATATTCCCCCAAAGATAATCTGTGATAACTTTGGCGATCCCTGGATTTACAATAACAGCGGTAACCGGCAATCAAAAACATAACCAGTTATATACAACCGCAGATCTCTAAGCAAGGAAAGCCTGTCGTTCTGATGGCAAAGTGAGTAATTCATCTTCTCTGGGGATACAAAGGTCCAGGGTTTGAATCCCAAGGTAGCAAAGTCCTACTTGCCAACAGTGCAGCGATTCATACATATGCTGTGTTTTCATCATTGTAGTCGCAACAAATGCTCGCCATCTGCTTGGAACACGTTCATTGCCGCTCGTGGCTATGCACATTGAATTTTTCATGACTGGTCTTGACACTGAGCTGGATCAGCCCTTTCTACTCTGGGCCAGGTATCCATTTGTGCCAAGGGGACTGATCTTTTCATTGCCAAACAATCAAATCAATCCAGCTTTATTCAACCTCGACACACAAGTTCTTCGATTTTCTTTCCCGTCGTTAAGAATACATCAACAGCGTAGCCGCATCTGTCAACAACTTCTTCCCCTGATGGTTTCCTAAAATATTTCGTAGTATTTTATCAGAACACACGTGGGTGTCTTTGACAGCTGTCACTCCCAAAGCAAACATCTGTCTTCGTAGCTGATACCTTGGCTAAAAATAAGTGGATTCGCCCCAGTCTCAAGTCTGTAGATAAACTCGGGTCATTCTTTGGCTCATTTTTAGGGTATAGATCATTCAGTCTTAATCATTTTAGTTTAACTGATTACCTACGACATGTCTGGAGTTGAAGTCGCATCCGTGCACAGACATGAACAACCCCCCAGGTACGGTTGTGATCCTGGTTCGTACAGTTTTTGGGATATAATGTTTATATTGGCTGGTTGTAATTATATCATAATCTGGCTACTCACGTCTTTGATTCAGATGCAGCAATGTGAGTAATGAACTGCGTGGGTCACAAAATAAGTGACAGCCAGCAGTGAGAGCCTGTCTGCAGAATCCTCCCAAAATCATGTGTAAACTGTGACGCAACCTCTAACTTTATTTAACCAGGCAATGCATGCACAGACATCAGACCTTTAAAAATAGATATCCTGCACCCTACGCAATTCTAACTATCATCATCTAAATTGTCAAACGCAAATAGAGTTTTTATATATAACACCTGCATATTGTATTTCCTCAACATTATTCGTGCACTCAGTGATTTATAAGAAAATTATATGATTTCTGAAGTTCTTTACGAAAGGTGACTAATTATACATCAGACACCACACGCTGCTCTCAGACACGTCTTACTGTGAGAGTGAGTGGCAGCCTTACAGCAGATCACAAGACGGCATAAAGAGACGACGGCGCTATGGCCTGTGGTCACATTCAGCAGCAACACGACACTGTCCTCCATACCACGGGCCACAAAAAGAGGCACGTACAGTATGTGTTCAACTATTCTAGTCTTGCATTCACTGCTGTTCCGTGACAATAAATGCCCATTTTGTTGTTTTGTGAAAGCTTTAACAATTACTGTTCTTGGAGCCATTTTACAGGAAGAGTTTTTGGTACACAAAATGAGATTTGCAAACTGAAAAATAACCTTTACATGACATTTTTTCCCCTCTTTGTAAAGTGTAAGACATGCACTTAATTTTTAGAGACCTTGAATAGGATGAACAGATACAATACTAGATCTTTTCTTTACCACATCTCAGGGAATAGACGGCTATGTACCACTCATTTTTTTCTGTCCTGGCACAGGACAATGAAATAGTGTCTAACAACAGCCTATGAGGAAGTGAAGAGGCGAGGGATCGTCTGTTTTCTGCAGCACCGTGAGGCCCAGTGGCAGCAACCAGGCCCACATCAAGCTGTTTATCCAGCTGCTGCTCTGCCACGAGAGGCACGACCTGTTGTTGTGAGGAAACAGGCTTTGTGCTGATCTATTAAACCTGCACTGAGCCCATGAGAGGCCTGGTCTTCTGACATGTGGCCTCATTATTACTGTTCATTAAAACCACCTCATATATTAGCTCACCGTGACCGGTTTGTTCATCAGAAAGCCACAATGGGAGTAACAATGGGTGTAAGTGGATACACAGGGAGTGGACCAAATGGCCAAAATAGCTTTAATAATATCTATAATAATAATATCTGACAATAGAAATCAAATATAATGGTGAGGCTTGTATTTTGTTAAGGCTTTCGAGGTTTTCAGTTTGATCTATACCCATGATATGCTGCATTTGGATACAGTATATCATAATGATCATCCTTTAGAAGTGACATCAGCTGCAATATATTTTAGGGAACAACATGAGTCTACGGCCCCTGTTCCCATTTGGCCAAGTCCTGTTTTTGACCATATTTATGTTGAGCAGTGTTCAGCAATAGCTGATCGGTGCATTTACGCTCTAATCACGTCGACAAATGTAAAACATTTCTACTGCTGCTTCTTCACATTAACAGTGTTTTTTTTGGTGAAACATGGGATTGCTTTTATTGTGACACAGTCAAAGGACACACAGAAACACAACGTATTTGTCAGGTTAGCAGTGGGAGTGTAACTCTACGCGTGTTCATCCATAGGACATTCAGTTCAGTATGTTCTCAGTTCTCCACGTCTCACAGCCTAAAACGATATCCAGAACGTTTTGGCAGTGCACCAGTTGTCGCCCATCACCTGCAGCGTGATCGTCTGCTCAGCTGGGTTACTCGAGCTCAGTGGACAACGATTAAAGTCAAACTGAGTGCTGACAACGTTCAGTCTCCTCTGTCTGTGGAAACAATTCAAACGTTATTTACGACGGCATCACGTGTCGACGAGGGGAGCGAGATCAACGTATGTCACGTGTGCATTTTAGTCTGCCCATCGTACTGCCTGTGCAAACCAGCTGTTCAGGAATTATCAGCAGGTCAGAGTCTTTGGA
>JAOXYL010000048.1:1606144-1617853 GCA_028564955.1 Terapon puta
ACAGAGGGGGTCACAACTGTACAGATTGTAAAGCCTCTGAGGCAAACAGTGTTTGTGATTTTGAAATTTTGTATGATAGTAGGACTTTAAAGGATTGCACAATTTGTAGAAAAAAAATTCGAAGTTTTAGGGTTTATGAGATGTTTTTAGTTCTGGTGCATGCATTTTTCGCTCTGTCCTTTTAATAATCTAATATTACAGAAATCTCATAGGTTATGATCACCAACAGTGAGAACTTGATATATTGCATTACCATATGGTTTAAAGCTCTGTATAACACAACATGAGATGCCCTGTCCTCCTGTTACATTACAGTAGGCAGTAACTTGTTGACTGGAGTTGGGCGTTCTCCCTGTGATGGTGAACGCTGATAATCTACTGTCAGCAGTACAGTGCAGCAGAGCCGCTTCTTCAGGAAGTGGTTTTTACCAGTTATGTGTGTATTAAGAAAAACAACTGTTACAAACAGGAGGCTGCGAATGGAAGAGGTGACGCCGGGAAGATGGAAGGGGCCAAGAAAGATAAGGCAGGCTCCAAGTTGTCTGTGGAGCGAGTTTACCAGAAGAAGACTCAACTCGAGCACATTCTCCTCCGTCCGGACACGTACATCGGCTCTGTGGAGCCCATCACCCAGGTGAGTCCAGGGCCAGGCTCCCTCCATTATTGACTTTAGGGGTCGACGTACAGCGTTATTCAGAAACACTGCTTGTCACCTGTGGACATTTGTTTATAGAAGGTGCTCTGATAGTCCTCCTACTGAGAAATGTTATTTTAACATTTTCTGCACTGCCCAGAAGTGATGAAAAGTAGTCACATAGAGCAGGTCAACCCCTCAGTGACTCCTTCAACCTTTGTGAGTCTCTGTTGGCACGTAGCAGTAATACTAGTAGGATGTAGTTCAGTTTGACATGTAATGAAGTGTTTGTTACTGACGTGTCTGCGTCTCATATATCTAGAAGTCAGGCAGAGGACTCTGCTGTGAGGATTTACTACTGTGACAAATCAAACCTGTTTATTTTTCCTCTTCTGGAGACACATTCTGGGCCATAACAACTTTTAAACATTTTCAATTGCCATATAAATAGATAACCGAAAGACAGAAAGGATGTGGTCATCTCAGGTATTGGTTGCTATCTGTCACTCAAACATGTGGCACGTGTTTGGCTGACATCAGTCCAGCAAGTAGACGACCAGTTATGAGGTCACAGGGACCTCAGCCACTAAAAACATCCCTCTTCATCACAGATTCTGGAGCCTCAGATGCAGCCTGTTGTAATGTCTCATGCAACAAGTAACTTCCTTTCTCATATAGTTTCACATGCTAAATATAGTATGAGCACTACAGCTTTAACTGCCACTGTCCTGCCATGTGTGAACAGAAACAACTGCCTTATGACAGACTTCTGTGTAAAAAGCTGTCACTACGTTGACTACAGCAATCAGTAACCAATAACCAGTCAATGCTTGTGACTGTATGAACTAAATGAGAACTATCATCGTTTTTAAAGCTAAGATTAATAATAATAGATGAATTACTAATAAATTATTGTCTATAGTATGCCCAGTCCATGCTGTATTTTGGTATCAACATTAGTCATCAAAACTCCATCAGACTTAAAACTTGTGGGTCTGTTCCTGTCAACAAGCTCACACGTGATTATTATATTACACGAGTAATCTAATCTTCATATTCATTCTGGTCACTGTCACTAATGTGTTGTCTGCTCTGGATTTAAAACGATTCATGTCTTTTTTTTTTTTTTTTTTCAGCCAATGTGGGTCTTTGATGAAGACATAGGTATGAACCAGAGGGAAATCACCTACGTTCCTGGACTGTACAAAATCTTTGATGAGATTCTTGGTGAGTAAATCCACATGCTCGTCTATCTTTGGCACTCTTATCTGTACAGTTAAAATAAAAGTTCTTTTTTTACTTGAGATAGTCCTCCTATAACTGGGATACTGAAGGATTATCATCCCTAATATACTTTACATAACATTGAAAATGTCTGTATCATTCACTGAATCTCGGTATGAATCACAGCGGTTGGCACTGCTCAGTGAAAAGTGGTCTTGGGCCGTAAGCGGAGATTAGTTTCCTTCTGTGAGCTCATCATTTTATGCAATGTTTCCAGCCTGAACAGACACTTTTGAGAAAATGAAAAGTTGACTGAGAAATCATTGGCGTTTGTAGCCGCTCACGGTCACAGCTGCTGAGGATTTATGTTCCCTAGTAAAGTACAGGCATGCTTAGTCAGCTTTGCTCCGCTAAATAAAGGTTAATAAAGCAGTTGTACAGTCTGTCTGTTTCATAATGGCTGAGCAAAAGGTGGGAGTAATGCCGTGCTTGACGCCTCTGCTGGTAAAGTGCACCAGTGTAATCTGTTTTTAAATGACGCTGCTCAACACTGCTCACCACACGGGAGTGTTGATTGTCTCATCTCTGCACACTCGGCTCCTCTCAGCCTGTGTGTTCATAAAAGTGTTTGATTAGTGAGACTGTTTGATTGTCTGGATACGACTGCCACATCCACGTAATTACACAGGGGGCACAGGAAGAGTCACTCTCAGCACAAATGGTTATCACTCAGATATTCTGGTGTGAATGTCAGCGTGTTTATTGTATTATTTATCATCCACATTATACTTTTTTTGCTTTTAGAACCTCTGTTATAAGTCCAACATACAGCATTTTACTGTCAGTAATGGACTTGTAACCTGTCGGCTCCCATTAGGTTAAAGATACATTCTCCCATTTTCAAACAAACAGAAGATGTTTGGAATGATAAGCATCAGTGTGCCAACCAGAGCTACAACTGCTGATTTTATTTAGTACTCATTAATGTGTTGATGAACTTTAATTAACCAACAAATTGTCTATTAAATGTACAACTGAAATACTAGACTCATTACAAGGTTCCATAGCCTGAGCTGTCTTGTTTTGTACAATTTACATTCAAACCCCAACATGTTTCATTTGTAATGATTAAGGGCATCAAATATTCACACTAGAACAAAAGTATGCCAAATGAAAACTGACTTAAATCTTTAGTAGATTATAAAAATTGTCATTGGTTAATGTTCCGTTCATTGGCTAATTGATTAATCAGCTAATCTTTTCAGCTGTAGTACCCACACAAATTCCAGCATTGCTGTTTTATGTGAAGCTGTTTGCTTTCCATGTGAGGTGTGATTAAAAGGAACTGTTAAATATATGAATGAGAACATTAATATTTCACCCAGTAGACACGCTCAGTAGCATTTTCTAGAGATTTCAGCCCCGTTCACTGTCTTCTACAACGGCTTGTCCAGCTGTTAGTGAAGACTCTAAGATGTGGTCAGACCTTGAGTGGAGCTTATTTAGTCAAATAGTTAAATGTAATCTCTTTTCTTACTATGTAAAGCCCAGAACGAGTTTTGTTTAACTGACAGACATTAAAGAATAGATTTCCAAAGCCCCTACACACCCATGTTTTGCTCACACATGTTTTCACTTTTGTAACTGGATTACATTTCTTTTTAGGGATGATGTGGGTGTGCAGACTCTGCTTTATTGATCATTTATGGAGTTATCATTTTTATTAGTCTGTTTTGCATTTGGTGTGTGTTTGTGTGCATAACATTTTTTATTTAGTTTTTTTTTTCCCTTTACAGTCAATGCAGCAGACAACAAACAAAGGGACAAGAACATGACCGCCATTAAGATCACCATTGATGCGTGAGTCCACTGTCTGTAATAATTATGTAATTACCCAAAAAGTGTACTAAGCAAGTGTATCACCTCCCCATTTTAGATTTTGACAAGAAATGTATCATTTTTTTCTTGTCTCAAGAATGGCTTTTCTGCAAAACTGCATGTAATTTTATGAACTATGATGAGTTCATTCCATTCTTAAAAAGTGACGGACATCTCCCGTTGTAAGGGAAATCCTCTCTCTTCTCCCATTTTCTTAAGTAAGTTTTTATAGTCGTAGATGGTCCAGCTTGACACTTGGTTCTGCATGTCTTCAGGTGTCTATTGTCCTCCTGTGGTGGAATATAATGAGGGCTTGTGAGCACATGCAGTAGGTGAGGGAAGTTTGAGACGTGGAACCAGGTGAAACTAGAGTATAATGAGGCTGTGCTGAAATGCACCGAGCTCTTGTTTTATATGCGGTTCACCTCCAGCCTGCCAGCTGCATCCACGTCTGACTGCTTAAACAGCGGCGTGTCCTTCAGCCGAGCCGCTCTCTCTAATGTCCCCTGCTGTATAAATGATACCATTAGCCCTGCCGCACTCAGGTCTCTGCTGCTAATGTGGTTTTATAGAGATGTTAATGCCCCTCTGCACAGCGCTCTCTGCCTGTTTGTGGGTGAGCTCATTAAACGCCAAAAAACCTCACTGCGTCATATCATATCAGAGGTGGGGTGTGCGGACAGATGTTAAAGACCTACTTTACACCCCCTTTTTGCTTGACACGACCCCTTTACATATTCAAAGATGCATTAGGAGCCAGACAACCACTGACAATCCAGCCCTCCCTCACAGCCCTGACAGTTAATCACTCCAGGGTCCCTCGATCTGTCTTTCTTTCTGTCAGAAGTGGATGTATGTCTGGGCTGTGTTGTCTCCCTGTTTCTCATTTTACTGTGTTTTCTAATATTAGTGCCATTACAATCCCTTAAGAAAATGTTTTATATGTAGCAAAATAAGCTTCACAAATGCATCAGTGTGCATTTTCTTCCTAATGCAAAGAAGCCACAAAGGTGTCAGCTCTTAATACTTTTTGATCTCTGTATAGTGATACACTTGAGCCTGAACCCTAACAGTACTGAGATACAATACCTGATCCTAAACACGAATAGATGTCAGATTGTCTGTGTTTATATACTATGGGTATAACTCTTGTAACTCATCCAAGCCATTTATTCTGCTTCAACCAGTGAGTCCAACACCATTTCTATCTGGAACAATGGTAAAGGAATACCTGTGGTGGAGCACAAGGACGAGAAGATGTACGTCCCAGCTCTCATTTTTGGTCACCTGCTCACCTCCAGCAACTATGACGATGATGAGAAAAAGGTCACAGGTGAGACGAGCCGTGTGGACACCCTCATTGGTGGTTACTGAAGTCGCCTTGATGTGAGCCAACTGCTGTGTGAAATGCTAACTGTTTGTCTGGCTGCAGGTGGAAGGAACGGGTACGGTGCTAAACTCTGCAATATCTTCAGTACCAAGTTCACGGTGGAAACTGCCTGCAAGGAATACAGACACAGTTTCAAACAGGTGAGGACGTCTCTCCTGTTGCTTTGATAGTTTGATTAAATGACACCAGGGTTGATCATGCTCCTACTTAATTTAAATGCCTATAATTCAAATTGATAGTCACAAAAAGTATCTTTACCTCTTCGGTCAACCTTAATCTCTGTAGAGTAATCTCCATCACTCTACAAGATAAACTAGTCTTCTGAAAAAATCTGGAAAAAACTTTTTATTTTTATTGTCTCCGTCTCTCTCTCTGAAAACCTCTGAAGTGATAAGAATTGTGCATATTTCAGCGTTGTAGTTTGCACACAGCAATTGTTTGTTTACATACTGTAGAAGCTGCTAATGTGCTCGTGTGTCAGATCCATCATAGTCACCCCCGGGTGATGGTCTTGTTCGTTTACAGACAGTAATGAAGTAACTGCTGTTTTATAGGGTTTGACATGTGGTCATATCTGGGGTAAGGCTGTGTATATTATCACCTCTTGTGTTGCACCCTCCAGGGTTATACGGGCACAATTGTGAAGTCACTTGGGGTTTCACATAGTAGTTGTTTGGGAGGTGGGCTTAATACACTCAAACAGTAATGGTGGTGTGAGTTTAAGAGGATATATCTTCACAAATAAAATAAATAATAACATAACAGTGGATATGACAACTATCAGAGGCAATGGCAGGTGTGTGGGTATGTTAAAATATGTTTTGTCATTCCCAGACATGGCAGAACAACATGTCCAAGACTTCCGAGCCCAAGATCAAGTTCTTTGATGGAGACGACTTCACCTGTGTGACGTTCCAGCCTGACCTTTCCAAGTTCAAGATGGAGAAACTGGACAAGGATATTGTAGCACTCCTTACGCGCAGAGCATATGATGTAGCCGGCTCCTGCAGGGGGGTAAAAGTCACGCTGAACGGGAAAAAGTTACCTGTAAGTCTCCTCCATTTCATGACACATGACTTATTTGTGCTGTTTAACTTATGTGGGATTTTAGCTGCGACAGACTTGTTCATTAATAAACTCGGTGGAGGTTTAAATGTCATTACAGTCACCAGAAATATTAACTAGGCTTAAGGTTTTCTGCAGCTCCTGATGCTGAAGATTGTATTATATGCTGTCATCCTGATTCAGAGATCCCTGTATTTTGGTGTCTTTGATATCTGAAAAGGATTTTGTACATGTGGTTTTCCATCTATTTTAGATACAGAGTACTGTATGTATCAAAGAAAGACACACTCATATCAACAGTGATTAATAAACTCTAGTTTGTGGAGAGCACATAATGAATAAGGATGTCCTTATGTGTGCTTTCAGAGTTTATTTCAGCGTATTGGAGACATCTCCAAGCAGATTCTACCAAGAGCACTTATTACTTACTCATGTCAATGTGTTGAACAGTTGTGAATTTAAAAAAAAATTCAAATGGTGAATATCACTTACTGATTCCAACATGCATCTGTCCTCTCTGTCACTAAAGATAAATGGATTCCGCAGCTATGTGGATCTGTATGTGAAGGACAAACTGGATGAGACGGGCGTGGCCCTGAAGGTGGTGAATGAGACTGTGAACGAGCGGTGGGAGGTTTGTCTCACCCTGAGCGAGAAAGGATTCCAGCAGATCAGCTTCGTTAACAGCATCGCCACTACCAAGGTATCTAAATGTCAAGTAAACCTTAAACAAACAGGGAGCAAAGAGTGAAAATGGGTTTCTAACACTGAGGGTGTGTGTTTCAGGGTGGCAGACACATTGACTATGTGGTGGACCAAATAGTGTCCAAACTCATTGAAGTGGTGAAGAAGAAGAACAAGGCAGGAGTGTCTGTCAAACCCTTCCAGGTACGGGTACAGATTATGTCATGCAATATTTCCAACTCACTTGCATATTTCACTACAGATGTTTGCTAAAAGCTGATTAACTTTCCTCTCAGGTGAAGAACCACATCTGGGTGTTTGTGAACGCGCTGATCGAGAACCCCAGCTTTGACTCCCAGACCAAGGAGAACATGACGCTCCAGACCAAGAGCTTTGGGTCCAAGTGCCTTCTGTCAGACAAGTTTGTCCGGGCTGTAAGGACACTTCTCATCCGCTCTCAAGCCCTCACTTGGTTTGTCGTGGAAACCTGTTGAGCATCACTGAATGGATTTTGTCTCTTGTCTCACGCAGGCAACCAACTGTGGGATCGTTGAGAGTATCCTCAACTGGGTGAAATTCAAAGCTCAGACGCAGCTGAACAAGAAGTGCTCCTCTGTGAAGCACAGCAAGATCAAAGGCATCCCCAAGTTAGACGACGCCAATGATGCAGGTGTGTTAACGGCGTGATCCTTTATCAGTGTGTTTAATGTGTTGCCAGTTCACATTATTGGTCATGAAGTTTTGCTGAAAAGCCATTACAAGTCTATAGAATCGTATTGTTTACAGATAATGGGGATTATATACAGTTGGAAGTTGAATTTTTTTATTCTTGATTATCTCTATATTATTATGTCTATAATAGTATCTCTCTCAACTTGTAAATATGGTCTGTGCTCAAACTGTCTGAAAAAGAAGTCCTGTTGTGTGATATGTTAATAAATGGTGATCTCCTCCATGTCCCAGGTGGCAAACACTCCTCTGAATGCACTCTCATCCTCACTGAGGGAGACTCAGCCAAGTCTCTGGCTGTCTCTGGGCTAGGAGTCATCGGTCGTGATCGCTATGGAGTGTTCCCACTGAGAGGAAAAATCCTAAATGTGCGAGAGGCGACACACAAGCAGGTACAAGACTAAATGATCACGGTCTTTATCACTCCAGTATATTATTATTATTTTACATTTTATTTTATGCTTTTATTTCTTAATCATTTTTTTGTTGCATTTTTCTATTCTAGTTTTACAAAATTAGCATTGTTTGGGGAGCCTGAGATTTAAGATTTTAATTACCAATGATTGCTGGTGTAAATTGTTATGTAATGAAATTTGTAAAATGTAATAAAAAATGAAACCAAATGCCAGGATGGCACATGTTAAAAATGGACAAAAGTACACCAAAGAGGTCAAAGCTCACTAAACACACACTGACAAATTTAGCAGTAAATTTGCTGTGTACCACACAAGTGTTACTAAATTACTTCCATGACCCGGTCGTTTTGCTTTGGCTGTTTCCAGTAAAGTAGTTGAAATAACTCTTCGTGTCCACTAAGTACAAAGCCGAATTTCCATCTTATAGACTTTCAAATAAGTATTGTTGAAGGTCCTGACATAACAGCGCAGGGAAGATGATGGAAAGTAAATAAAGATGTTCTGAAGGTATTCTGGAGGGTTAGTCTGCCTGTATCTTTATTAGGTCCTTGATGTCAGTGTACTGTAAGATCTGTCGTTATTGGTGGATTTGTAGAAAGGTGCACACCTTCAGATCCAACATGGACGACCCTTTTCTATGTCAAGTATTCACCTTTAATGAACAAAGGTTTGTTGCTCTAGTCCCTGAAAAATGCTGGCCTCATTTTAAATGTTGTATTTGTTACCATCTGCACATTTACTTAAACTCTCAATTCCTGCTGAGGAGGTGGTGAACAGTTAGTCTGTGTCACACTCAGCTCCTTTGCTGGAGGAATCTGCCCACGGTTTACATGAGCCAGCATTGTTTGGTTTTGCCAAATCAAAGATCTTAAACCAGTTGAAATCTGCTGGGACTATGATTTATTCTCAGTGGGAATATTCTTCCCTTTCACATAATTAACTGGGTCAAAGTTTGTATAAAAATACAGTTTAAAAAAAACTGCTCTGTCTTGCATCTGACATCACTCTTTTTTTTTTTTTGGTCAACAGATCATGGAAAATGCTGAGATTAACAACATCATCAAAATTGTTGGCCTTCAATACAAGAAAAGTTATGACGACCCAGAGTCACTGAGGACCTTGCGCTACGGCAGGATTATGATCATGACAGATCAGGTGACCCGCCTCGCTGACACTCACACAGTCGGGGTAGAACAAATAGCAGTTTAACCAGCGTTCATAACATTTCTCATCTTGTCCCAGGATCAAGACGGGTCCCATATCAAAGGTCTGCTCATCAATTTCTTCCACCACAACTGGCCATCCCTGTTGAAACACACATTCCTGGAGGAGTTTATCACACCCATTGTCAAAGTAAGAGCCACACAGCCTCACACGCACTGCATATCACCATCGCAGTGCATATGATAACAAGCAGTACTGAACTGCTACACACAGAGGGAATACTGGATTTAGTATGACAGATTCTGAAGTGCACCAGACCCTCTGTCCATAATTGTCAAATATGCAGAAATGCAGATGAAGCAGCTTGAGGTTCTCAGCACTTTTCTATTAAAGGAAGACTCGACCAGTTTCATCTGTGACAGTCAGTGGCAGAGTCGCATTCAGTGTGATGTAGGCACTGTGCTGTGTCAAGGAAGAAGACTGCATGGAATGAAAAAGAAAATATATTTTATAGTGATCTGCTAAATTGGACTATTTGCATCAGATGTTTGCATGAAATATTTGTAGACATGATGCAAAATGCACACAAACGCGCAGTGAAGCTGGATCTCACTGATGTTAATTTTTTGTCTGCAGGCGACCAAGAACAAGCAGGAGCTGGCCTTCTACAGCATTCCAGAGTTTGATGAATGGAAGAAACAGACAGAGAACTATAAAACCTGGCATATAAAGTACTACAAAGGTTTGCTATTCAAATATTTAAATATATTGATATAATGAAAATGAAAATATTTAGATTCTGTCTGTTGTGGTTTGAAAAATAGTTTAACTTAAATATATTACATTTTTGTACCAGGTTTGGGTACAAGTACAAGCAAAGAGGCAAAGGAATACTTTGCTGAAATGGAAAAGCATCGCATCACATTCAGATACAGCGGTGCAGAGGATGATGCTGCCATTACTCTGGTGAGTTTAGTGCCACACTCTCATACTTTACTCTAGGTGAGCAGAATTGTGGAAAAACACCCTGTTACCAAGGACTGTCATTTGGTATTATGCAAATACATGCATCTGTATGAGAATTATGCTTTAAGGAAGTGCAGTCTAAATAATGATTCCATTCAGGAACGGTCAACTTAAGAATAAGTGTAGGGGTGTACAAATACAAGCAGCTGGTTAGTACTTAGATACTGTCTGTCTCAAACACAGTATGATCAATACCAAAAAATATTAAGTACGTATTAATGGAGTCTAAGCTGCAGTGTTGTGGTTGTTTTGTTACAGGCCTTCAGCAAGAAAAAGACAGATGACAGGAAGGAGTGGCTGACCAACTTCATGGAGGACAGACGCCAGAGGAGGATGCACGGCCTGCCAGAGGTTTGTGGTTTAGTTTGTTGGGAGGAAAAAAATAAGATCTCTGAAGTTTGAAGTTTTTTTTTCTTTTTTTAAATGAGCCGCTCTTCTTGTGGGAATCTTTGGACAGACATTCACAAACTTTGAAAACATTTGTGTGGTTTTCCTCAGCTATCGTTTTGAACTGAAAATGTCACCAAAACAACAAAGAATCCACGTTACTGACAAGTATGCACACACATCCCTGATGTAGGACTTTCTAAACGTTTTAGAAAACTTTTTTGGCATTTTTTCTAACCTGTAAGGATACCATGTGTATTTCAGTGGAGCCAAGTGTAAATGGATGGTTTGTTAGGGGGTTATTTTACTGTTATTTTATACTGTCTTTGTGTCTGCTTGTCTTGGCGTATGCTGCACCAATCAAAAAAGGTGGACTTAAAATATGTAAAGTCAAGGCTATACTGGGCATGAAGTGATGTTTTCTTCCCATTTCCTAACTCTGGAGATTCACTCCTTCATGGAGGGCAGACTGTTGCTGTCCTGTTTGGGGGCCAATCAGACTGGATGTGTGGCGAACAGACTGCAGGGTAGAACTGTATCAGCAGATCCTGAGTGCAGATTGGAGCTGTCACTGTGGAAGGATGAGGTGGTGGCAGGCGGTCCAGATGGGGGATATCTGAGTTGGAGAGGGCCTGTCAAAACTTAAAAACACATTCAGATCCCGAGCCAGTTCATAATGTTTAAGTCGCATCAGGCCTTCTTTTTGGCCCGATGAAGTTGTTTGAGTTTTGCAGTAAACCAGGATTTGTTGTTATTGTATGTGCAAGGTTTTAGTCGACACGCATTCTAAAAAAATGGTGTACAATGTCGCAGTGTCAGTGAGTTCATCCAGGTCTGTGGCTGCATTGTAAAAAAACACTGATCAGTGCATTCAGAGTGATAGGTGTCCTTTGTAATGGTATAGCAGTGGTCCAGTATCTCTTCATCCCTGGTGCGATGCTTAGTATGCGGTCTGTATGGTTTACTCCGTTAACTGAGGACTTTTTTTCCCCTGCTTGGACAGATCTGCAAAAGTCTGTTTACTCTGAGGAGCAAGGGTTCATCCGTCTTGCTGGCTAGAGAGCGGACGTTCACCAGATGGATTGATGGAAACTCGGTTCAAAATCCACGAG
>JAOXYL010000048.1:1736481-1748420 GCA_028564955.1 Terapon puta
GTGGGTTATATTTTGAATTTTGGTTTGTAGCTGATATGAAAGAAAAACAAGGTCTCTGTGAATAGATGGAGCAAACAGTGAAGAGGTATTAAAAGGCTGAAACGAACTATTACGTTTAATGTTGATTAAGCTTTTCATGTGAAGATTAATGCCTTAATTGTTTGGTTAATAAATAATGAATAATAATAATAATTTTCTCATTTTGTCTGTTCCGCATAACATATTCAACTTTACAATGAGAAAGGCCATAAATGTATTTCTATTCACCTCAGTGTGTGTGGGCAGAAATCTTTTTTTTTGTTGTTGTTTTTTTGCTTGGTTAGTTTGCAAGAACAATTCTTTAAATGTCTGTTGTGTATTTCCACCGGGAACAAGCAACAATGCATATATCTGCCTCTCTTTTTCAAACACTTGAAAATATTTATTGAGATCATTGTACACGGTGTAAAATTACAACCTTGAGGCGTGCATGTTAAAATAGGCTCTACAGTGTCCAGCGGATGAACACGATGGTGCAGGTGGAGCGAACGCTGGTGAAAATAAAGCTCCACTGGCACAGGATGAACTAAACAGTATAATGGGTCATCATTCTCATTTTAGTCCAAGAAACAGGCGCATGCGGCTCTGCTGCTTGAGCCCGGTGACTCATAATCCATGTCGTCTTTCATTTAGCGGGAAGAGCAGTTGGCGTATTGCGATATGGAAATAAGAGGAGCTGATCAAAGCTCTCCTCCCCTGGATGAGCGCCTCATCTGTCTCTCCAAGGACTCCCAGCCTGCCAAGCGCTGCAGCTCCTAATACAGACGTTTCAGCACTCATGCCCAACCACCCGCCATCATTAAAATTTCATACTGACACGCGGCATACACATTCCTGCGAGCCCTACAGGCTCCACTGTATCCACCTGACTGACTCCAACGCTCGCTCCCTCTCCCCTCCTCGCTCCACTCGGCTGATTGGACCGGTCTGAGGTCTGAGGAGAGATGCATATCAGTGGATGACTGATTTATTAGGGCAGTATTGAGAGGGAGAGTGACGGCGGTGGAGCAGGAGCTCCAAATTTAGATATTTATCAGCTGATCTCAGCTCGCCTCCTGCCTGCGAGAGCGTGTTGGGAGGCTGCGCTAGAAAAAAATCTGCAGGAGGGCGGACAAGTTTTAACTTTCTGAATGACCGAACTCAGCAAGTCAGACGCAGCATTTTAACACTGAATGTTCATCTCTCATCAGCATGTTGAGTTTTAGATGAGATCAGTTTGTTTTCAGTTTAGTTTAAATGTCTCAGCCAATATTTGACTTCCACTGAACCATTATTTGATTTATCGCTGCATCTAATCCACAATATGCTATGCACTCATCTAGGACACGCTGATCTCTTTTTTATATTCCCACCGATTTTGACACCGTTCCTGTGCTTAGTTATTTTATACATTTACATATTTTGACAATTTATGTCAAAGAAAATCTGTTTTGATACAAATTATTAGCGCATTTGCTGGTTTTATGAAATGAAATTTTAAATAAAAATTAATGACCTCCTTTATTCCTCCTTGAAAGGTTACATAGTCTCATATTAAACCTGCAGTAATAGTTTTTTTTAACACACCTCTGACATACCATCAGGTCGTTACGGTGAACCTGTCTGCAAACCGTCGCTTATTTCCATATTCGGCAGTTAGCAGTGGCGTCGTTCATTTGAAGTGCAATACTCTCTTTTGGTTCCCTTTAGCTACTCGATGCACCAGCATGTTCACCAGCTCGTCTTTAACGGTGTCTGTCTGCTGTGAGCTGGTTGCACGGTGGGTTTTGATCTTTTTTCGCTAACAAACACCGTCTGATGCAGACAAAAATGGCGGCGCGGGAGCAGTGCGAGTGAATCAAAAGGGTTCAAATTATAAAGACAAACGACGAGTTAAACGCTGAGCTCTGCGAAGATGACGGTGGCTGCAGATTCATGCGATTATCCTCCGATTCATCACAACTAGAAATCCTTTTCACATTTCATACCCTGCATAAAAATATACATTTCGGCTTCTTTAAATACCAGATGATGCGTAACAGTGACTGAGCCATTAAGCAGCGTCACAAAATTTAACACTGAGATTAAAAAAAAAAAACAGAGTATCCTCGCTACTGCAGCAAGACGGGGTCTGTTTACCCCCTCACAAAGCAATCTTTCATCAAAGCGAATGTTTTTCCGCTCGTGACCTCTCGTGCAGTGAGATGTCAAAGAGGCGTTTAAAGCCCTCTGTCGCAAATGTTCCACCAGCCGCTAAAATCCACGCTAGTCTTTCCAACTGTCGTGCGCTTGATGCGTCGAGCAAAAGGAAGGGGACTCGCGCTTTGATCGACATTATCTCCATGCAAATTCCAACCCTGGGGGAGGGGGGGGGCGGTTGGGGGGAAGAGGCACGTGCCACTTGGCTGCTCTGCGCCCTTGCTGATTGAATTTGGGGGACACCTGGATGAAAACGCATCAAGACGCCCGGAGAGGCGTTCGATCTTCCTCTCTGTCGTTTATTCAGGCATGGCGGAAAGGAGCGCGGAGACGCCTCCGGTCCTATTGTCATTCAGCCGCAGTGTCAGGACAGAGGGGGGGGGAGGAAACGATGCAGGGGCGCCAAGGCTAAATTTGTGTCATCTGCCAAAACTCTGTTCTAGCACGATGCGCCCCGTTTCACCAACTTGACTGGAAACAATTGATTTTGCCCATTTTCACAGAAAGCCGCGGGAAGTTGGGCGCGATGAGGGGACATGAGAAGAGGGATGTTAAATAAAGAAAGCTCTGTCTCCTCTTTTCTCCCCCCACTCCCGCTCGCTTGCACGTCACACTCGTACACTGCGGATTTGATGCTATTCTGTTACGCGCAGGGGACGCATAAGAAATCAACCTGACATGTAAAAAAGGCAGCTGTGTCAGGTGCGAGTGGGAAGGATGGCGAATTTAGTAGAGGATGGATGTCAAAACAGCTGCAGGATGATAATTCAACACAAAGAGTCAGAAAACCTTTACTGTAAAATATTTACCCGTGCACAGTGAGAGCAAATGTGCCCAGATGAAGATCTAATGTAGTCTGAATTCATTTAAAACTGCCTATATGATGAGTAAATTACAGCCTGATATCAGTGTTGTCTGATTCAATACTGTATATTTAACATAGCGGCAAAAAAGTGCATGTTAAATACATTTTGAAGGCCCGTTCATATGAGCACATCATGTAGGAACATGTGATTTTTAAATATTTTACATCATAAGGTAGTTGGTGCTGAAGTGTTATGATTTTTTCAATTACAATACTGTACTCTTTCTACAAGCAGGAAAACTAGAAGAATAAAATAGGCCAAAATAAGAGGCACGTTTAGATCTAAATCAGAAAGGAATTAATAAGAAAATAAGGAAACACAATGTTCAACCAATCAAACATCCAGTGGCAACTTTTAGTACTTCCTGGAAACATTTCAGCCACTACCAAAAGCATATTGAGGTTTCTTTCAAAGACATTACATCTGAAAACATGAACCTGAACATATGTTTGCATGGGATTCATTCACATACGAGCACACGTGTCCAGCGGTGGGGAAATACTTCTTAGGAAAAAGTAAATTCCGTCTTAAAGCAGCTCAGTGGAACTTTTCATTTTGGCGGTGGGTTGGTTGATTTTGGCGGTCCCTGTGGACAAAGGCGGTCGTGCTTCATTAACGTTCGCTTACATATTCAGTCGGTTTCACTCCCGGCTGCAAGGAGACTCAGAGGTGCAGGAGACAGACCTTCAGCGAGCGTCCGAAGGAAACTTGAATTTAGACAGAACAAACCCCTGCTCTATACTCTGATGGCAGGCATGAAAATAACTCTTTAACTCAATTTTCTCTCTGTTGGTCTTGTTTGCTCAAGTGAGTCATTTAAAGTTAAACTCCATCAAGTGTTTTTGAGTAAAATTACAAAAGTACACGCATTGATGCATGAATGTAGATGTAGCCGATAGTGATCCATCATGATTTATTTGTTGATCATAATTTGTATTATCAATCTGAATTAAATTCTACTTTAGTAGAGTAGCACAGTAAATGTACTTAGTTACATCCCGTCCCTGAGTATGTTTTTCTTCTTTTTTTCTTCTTTTTTTTTTTTTTCTTGGTTCGTGTGCTGGTCTTTCTGTAGCAACGCCGACATTACTGAGGTGGAACACAATTCGACGAGAGTGCTTCGCTATCAGAGGACCTGCAATACACTGCAGGCAGCCATCAGGTCGACTCAAACCTTAAATTAAAGTTATTTTTTTCACAGAGTAGGCTTGTGGATTTTTTTTCATACACAGCACAGAACAGTGCAGTTGCTCACCACCCGCTTGTTGTTTTGTTTTTGTATTTTTAAAAAAAATAATTTTGTAGATTGTAAATAACTGAAGGTAATTTTATTTTCCAATCAGAACTGCCAGAGACACATTTAGAGAGAGTTCAGTCAAAGTTAAGTTGAATTTACAAAATGCTGCATGGTGCATTTGGGGGACTTGAACTCATGACCGCCTTATTTCTTAAACCCTGGTCACAGCCCCGACTGCAGCTCCACTGAAGTGAAGCTTCAAAAAGCAAAGTGACGGCAGCTCTCTGCGGCGGATGGCGACATCGTGGATAGTGCGGCAACAAACACACTTCTTCCTTACATTTCAAAACTGCTGACTGCTTTTACTGAACCATAAAATGAAGAAAGAAGAAGTGGGGAAAACTTGCGAAAGGCCAGCGAGTTTGTTGAGACATCATCAATAGCATAGCATAGCAGCAGCATTTAACATAATGTGGATTAGACCGGGCACTGATACTCATTATGGGCTGTGTCAAGGCTGCAAGAGGAATCAATACATGCATAAATTGGTCCAAGAGAAAGAAAAAAATGAACATAACTCCTCAAGATGTCGGAGCGACTGTGCAGTTCGTGCATAGTGTAGTGGAAGGTTGAATATTGTTGATGCCTCCATGCACAGAGCAGTCTGCATAATCAGCAGCAGACATGCTGTAGCTGCCCAGTGTAATTTAGGCTCGCTATTTAAAAATAAGGACAAACACTGATGGCGCTCCATTGTGCAATCCTTCATTAAAAAGCAATAACAAGTGTAATCTGCTAATGATTTCCTCTCCTGTAAATGGATGTTTCTTTGTCTACCAAGGTCCTTCTGGAATAACATCCAAACAATGCCAGGCATTGTCCTGCGGGGCGGAGGCAGACGCCTGTGTACGTAGCGTTGAGGTTTTTAAAGAGCTTCTGGGAGCACATGACTGATTTGTGGGGTCCGAATGGAAAGGCAAAACAAAAAACAAAGATGTGAACTTCCTCCACCAAAACCTCCATCTGCTGAGTCACGGGATCCTGTGGCCTTGGACGCCGAGTCACTGTTTCCAGGTCAGCCTCGGCGAGTCCAGGCGGCCCTAAAACTTTAATGCTGTTTAATACTGTTAATGCGTTGGGGATGACAACGTATATCCTTAAAAATCCATTCTTCCATCGAGTCTTTCGTCATGTTTCTCACGAGCTTATTTTACCAGGATGTGACAGACAGCGAGCACCCGTCACGATTGGTCTTTATTCTTTGCGCCTGGAAATGACATTTCTCTGTCGTATCACAGGTGCACCATCTTAACGCTTAAATCAGCATATGGCACAAGTGTCTGAGATGTCTGGAGTAACCTTTTAATCTTAGAAAATAGAAAACTATTTGACAACAGTTTTACAATAGCCTGAAATGATCGATGGTAATCTGACATTTTTTGTCGTCATTTTTTTGGTCCCGTCCCAGTTACTCCTCCTGAAACACAATCCATTGTCCCAACAATCCTATTTTTAGATTATAGTTGTGGATCATCTCCCGCCAGACTGCTGTCACATTTTTCTATAACTAACAATACGACACAGAGCAGGGATGAGAGAAGATATAAGACTTGTCAATACCTTATACCCAGAATTCTTTGACTAAATTAGATATAGACAATATTTCAGTCACTTATATGCCTTGTTTTAAGTTTAACCTCATTAGGGGCAAAAAGACTAACTCTTTCTCCCTCATGATTCTGAAATATCTATCAAGTGATACATACATACTATGATACATACTAAAATAATCCAAGTGTCACACGTTTCAGATAAAGCCAGTCTACAAAATAAAGGCACAAAATGACTTAATAATGCAGAACCTACCTTGGCTACCCTGTAATTTAGCTGTGTAAAGTTACATCTAATTAAACTGCCAAAAGCCAAGTGTCGCACAGTAAATCCTGCGGGCTCTGTCGCCCATCTCGCCCTCTCGGTAATCCAGCCTTGGGTACAGCTTGGATTCCAGCAGATATACATCAGGACACACCGTCTATTCAGAGATTCTGATAATACTTGTCACTTTCAGTCGTGTTTATCTTTGCCTATAGTAGATTTTGTGCTTTGGCACTGTTACCCAGTGCAGCTTCAGAAGAACAATTTTTGATTCAATATTTCCAGAGTCGCAGAATTCTGGTCAGAGTCGGCCTCTGCTTATCATCCGTCTGTTGGTTTGGATGTATTTACGCCGCACAGTATTTGTGAAAACGCAGCTGTTCAGCAGTTCAATCACATGTGACATCAGAAGTCGAACGTTACACACCACACCGGCAAATAAAGCCTGCGTTTACACACGCTAAAGATGTAACTTAGCAAAGGTAACTATAGACAATCTGTGTGTACTTCTGTGTGTATTTACATTCAGAAATCTCAATTATGTCAGTAATGGGAGATAATGGTAATGGGGGAAAAAAGTTGTTATGGCACTTGATTTGGCCTCATTTACTCAATGAAACACATGGACTGTTCACTGAGAGGACTGAATCTGAATATACTTGCTGTTTGATGCATCCAGGAGACACACAGACTTGAGATAAATGATTTAATTAGGTCATCTGATCTAAGTTTTTGGCAAACAACGTACATAAAAACCGTTTTATACAGATTTTATTTTCATTGTTAGTTGATTTTTGTCTTTGGTATTAAAGCATCCTCTGCTCAGGCTCTTATTGTGAGGTGTAGCGTTGTGTTCAGCTGAGGTAGATTCTGGTGGTGCACACAGCAGAGACTAGTACTCCACTGAAGTCTAAGGACGATCCGGCTCTTGATGGTGGCATAATCAGCCTCCAATCCCTCTCCTCTTTGATAGAGCCCTGCAGCCCCGGGGCCTTGATCCAGTCCGAGAGCACTCATTAAAACCTCGGCAGAGAGTCCAGAAAGGCCCCGGCACATTGTGTCCTTCTGAAACTCCGGCCACAGCGCTCAGAGACAGTCCACGGTGGGAAACTAGTAGAGATTAGGATTGTTTAAGCCCATCTTTGTGATGTTGAATGACCTCAGACTTAGAGAGGACGTCTATTGCTGCCTTGATGATTCGTTTTTGAGTGATCATTAACCCTCAGAACATCTTTGGACACTGTCCTTTAAAAAAATCTGGTTAAAACAAATTAAATATAACTTGTATAATATAACAACATACACATAAGCCTTGTCGTGGATGAGAGCGACAGTGCATTTTATATTCATATTCATATTCATATTTGTGAGCGGTGGAATTTTATGGAAGCAAACATACAGTAAGTATTATTTTTAGCTAACGTTGCTAAGAGAAAGTAAATATTCATTATGTAGAAGGGATGTCAGAAGACCACACACTATATTCTATGTTTCTATCAAAATGAACATGATCTTTACATGTGAAATATGGATTCCCTTATTTACGCTTAAGAAGCAGCGTGTCAGATTTAGTGGTATCTATTTCTGCCATAAAATATAAAAACATGGTGGGCTTAAATATTACGTTTTAATTAAAGTTACTGGGCTAATGAAAACACAACACCACTACATTTCAGGTAATTATACATTAATGAAAGCATAATTATGAATATCTTCTTCTTTCTCTGCCAATTATCCACCTACACACATACACACACTGGACCTTTAAGTAAATGTAGAGGAGGAAAAAGTAGTTCCAATTTAGAATCATTTGTTTCTCCTTTGCTTCCTTTGTGTTTTTATAATTCACTATAACAGAGCATGATCGTAATTTGAAAGTACTCAGATCATAATAAATAAAATCAAATTCAGCTATTATGGCCTGCTTTGCACAACATTTCTCATATCTGCCCCTGTATTTCTGCTCAAGATACCGTTCGTGCCTGCAGAAAACTAATAATGAACCAAAGGAGCGGCATAGAATTTCTGTGACTGGGCACATATCTTATCAATCTAAATGATTTTTATAGCTGAGCAGTGGATTTTCATCAGCCCCGGCCATGGAAGTCATCTCTGTTTCCAAGCGCTCCTTCAGTGCAGCAGCTGCAGAGCTTACATCCCACTAGAATATTATGAAACTGACCTAATTTCCCAAGCTTGCTGCAGGCAGCGATATGGCTCCTTTGTACTTTTCATTTTAGCCTAAATAATTGATTCAACCCTCCTTTGCCTGTAATTTTTCCCACAAAATACCAGCCAGTGATAGACTCATAGCTTGTGCCATTATAAATTAAAACGGATAAATATGTAATAGCTGTTGTCTCAATCCAATCACAAACTCATGAGACATGCAAAAAAATATTCTTTTTCATAAGCCAATTTCTGGTCATATTTAAGCAGCCGTCTCCTCCTCCTCGTGTAAAAATGGATAAAGCAGGCGGCCAAACAAGTTTCCATTGCTATTTTGAAAGATTAACTGTTTTTGTGAAGTGTGGGGCTCCAAATTGAAAATGCCGCATGGTTCCTAAAGACCACTTTACTGACACATGCACCGACACTTAAACATGCGCAAACGTGACCATAACGCGTCTACGCAATTGGAAGCATGCCGGCACCACCCCAAACAAAGTCCCCAGTACAAACATCTTCCAGTGCTGATACACACAATGCCTCGGGACTTTTTCACATTCTGTTTGACACCTCTAGTCAAGTGCTCCCCGGCAGCCCAGTCTGATAAAACATTCAGAGCAGGATCCTGGCACCCAGAGCTGCTGCTGCTGCCGCGGCTGCTCCTGTGATAAGGGCCCTCCTTCTCTAATTAAAGCCAAGTAAGCCCCTGCTGGAGCTGCCTGCAGTGAGAAACCTGCAGAAACTGCTGGGGATGGCTGTTTGAGGAAGCCTCTGAAATATTAAGACGCTGCTGACAAATGGAGGCTCAGGTGAGCATTCTGCTGTCAGCCTCTCAGCTTCACTTCCATCACGGCTCATATTGAGACGGCTTACCAGCGGAGAAGGGCTGGAGGGTACTCGACTGGGTTTGACCAGTGAAGGGTTTAAAGAGCCGCGCTGATATTTCTGGGCGTGAGTAGCCACCTTGATATCGTCGAATTCGACCAATTTCATGCCAAAAACATTACAAAATCTCAAAGTATTAAAGCACAGGCCTGGCAAAATGTGTTATTTTTACTGACTACATACCAAAACCAACAATTAACTAACAAGCATTATATCTGTCTCACCAAAGCTTGATGCACAGCAGCACATTCCTCGGTACAACAGACCACCGCTGGTGTTCACAAACTTTTGTTCTAAAAGTAATAATCATAATATCATTATCATTAGGTACAGGTGCAAAACAGTGAATTCATCAGTAAGCCAGAAATGACTCCAAATGAATGCTAATGTTCCTCAGTGCCTGCTCACATGTCAGTAGGGAACTGTATACTCGCCTGACATAAAGTTTGTTATTCCAATTTTACAACCCTACACTACCTATACTACCAACAACAATCTTTTTCTACAAATATAACAAATGCTGTAAAGTCAGGCTTTTAACAAGGCTTATAATGCAACAGACTCAACTTACCTGCATATGAACACATTTTTTTTTTACAGTATCTACTGTATGTACTGAATACTATTGCCCCCCGCCCAAAAAAACACTGTTCTACTATCAAGTCCTGCAGAAGGTAGGATATAGTGCACTCACAGTAAACCACCTTTTCAGAAAGTCACTTGAAAGAATTGCTGCCTGACTGCACTGACGTACAGAAGCTGGTGAAATGAGGCTAACCGGGCGGTGACATTCAGCCTTCAGCTCCCTGCTCCTTCATCACGCTCGACCCCGGCAATGCGGTACATTTCAAGTACCTCTAACATGCACCATCCCGGTTCCCTCTAGCACACCAAAATGTGCATTGTTCTGCTGCTAAAAATAGTGTCCAAGAAATACACCATTTATTCCTGTTGGACTAAATCAAAGTTTGCTTTAAACCGCAATGCCAGTTCTGGTTATTACAGAATATTTTTTTATTGGAGCTACTTATTCGTCAGTTGTTTGTTACTTGTGGCTGAGGAGCATGGACAGGATAGGAAAGCTCAAAGTATTGCAAGATGGAGTAAGACTGTTGTTTTCCTGTTTTGACAGGAAGAAAAATGCAGAGCAATACCAGCATGGTTCTGTAAGAGTTTCTCAACAGATTCGTTCCTGTGATGTAAGAGCTGCACCGTGCAACGCTCGACATCTAGTAAAGCATTTATGCACACATATGCTTTGTAGTCAGGGAGCCATGCTTAGAGGCAGAGCACAGCTTTGTACACAGCATCAAACAAGCAACCTTTCAACTGTGAGGCCGTGATTAGAAAAAGCACTGAATAAAAGTCAATATTCTTTTTCACCCCGCGGGCAAAACATTGTGCTGAGACATTCAAAGTGAAACCCATCTGCGACAAAAGGGGAGAAAAAAAACACTTGTTAACAGTGATAACTGACCTGAGAGGCAAACAAAGACAGAATAATTGGGCCTCATAGTCTGAAATGAGATTCTTCATTCGATCACAGCTAGACAAATGAACTGTGGAAGTATTGACACATAATGAATAACCTTTCATTTCATAACGGGAGAAAAAGCAATGGGAGCCATAATGCCGGGACCATTTTCCACAGTTATTCTATTTTCAGAGTAATCATGCCATTAACAATTCATTACCTTTTTATGAAATCAGAACGACAGGGCTGAGAGTAGCTAATATTCCTCACAGCGCATATTTATACACAAAATGTACAACTCACTCGGGGTATGACTCCATGGCTTAATCCACGGTTCTGATGACTGCAGTCATTAACCGGGTTGCTGATGGTGGCGTTAGTCATTAGTGTCAGATTTAAGGTGTCATGGAGTCAACACATTAGCAGAGTGATGTAGGCGAGCGTGCACGGAGAGATGCGATCATTCAGCGGGCGTGATGGGCTGTGAGTGGGTGTGGCAAAATGTGAGAGATGTCGGGGTGGGGGGGGGGTTTAATATGCAGTGACAACTGACACTATAAGAGGAAAATGTGAAAGTGTGTGGGCGCAAATTACGAAAACAATCAAAAGTGACTCATTAAACGGGGCATGTTGTGCACCTCTGTTACTGCTAACAAGCGAAAAATGCAACTGATTCAGTATTAATGGGTTCCAGTTCTTTTATCTTTGTAGATGTTTGACTCTTCAGCCAACTGAAAACTGAGAGCGCTCACATGAAAATCTGCTCTTCACGTTGTAACTGTAGATAGTTCAACAAAATGACAAAAAACACACATTTTGTCACCTACCTGTGGTGGTGGTATCTAGGCATGGTTAGTTTGATGTGTCCATGTTCTGAGGTGCCAATGTCTGAAACGTCTGCCTCCACTACAGCCCAGTGAGTTTGATATGTGGTGTTATGCTCAGATTACGCCACAAGTGTTAAACGGTTTCATCAGTACTACTTTGTACCAAAGAAGTCCCTCTGAAATCCTTTTTTCTAACGTGATCTTTTTTCTTAAGTATTTCATGCCTTTTAAACAGTTGGCAGTAAAATGGGTGAGGGAGATCGTGAGCGACATTACATATAACAACATGCATCATGTCATGAGCACATTAAAATGGGCAAATTGTTTCAAATATTTCTTATTTCACATATGCAGATATTAATTTAATCATTACACAACAGAAATCCACA
>JAOXYL010000048.1:1816811-1827557 GCA_028564955.1 Terapon puta
ATGTCAGGGCCTTATTATGTTATATCAGATTGAGTTTTGCTGGATTTACTGAGAGTCCTAAAGTGGTCACCAGTCCACGCCCCCTCATCTTTCAGCCAATCCGCAGCAAGCTCACCACCTGCAAGCTCGCTCACGATCAGGGACACACTGTTCTTCAATTAAGTTTTAGCTTTTGTTTTAAAGCCTCAGGCATAGTAATAATGACAAGCTAGTTTAGCTAGCTATTAAGCTAAATAAAAAAAAGAATCATAATGGTTTGACTATTAAACATTTCTTACATTTAAAAAAGAATAGTTTCTTTGCATATTTGCATATTTAAAACAGTGTATTAGTGTTATTTATTTAATATTTCTGCTGACTGGGGCTAACTACTGCAAAACAGTAAATCTCAGTGAATGAACGGCTAACAAAGATTCAAAGTACCAAGTGTGACTGTGGCCTCACTCTTATTTGAAAGTTCAGTCTGGCTCTCTAAACTTACTTAACCTCCAAGGCTGACGGTTTTTTTTAATTGCCATTTCGGCAAAACAGCCTGGAACTAATGCATATTGTATTTTAGTTGAAAAGAAAAAGTTCCTTGACATTTCTCTAAGAGGGACCCCTGTGGATTGGAAAACACTGCTGTTGATCACAGAGGTTACTGTGCGGCATACAAATTTTCAAAGTTCAGTGAGGAGAGCAAACCGTGCGGCAGTTTTCCAGAAAAGCTCACACACACTCACACGCACGCACCAGTAAAGTGTGGCGGCTGGAGTGAGGGCTTCTGTAATAAAAAAAGACAGGCGGGGTGGCGCTGAGACTCGGAGGAAATGCTGCAGTATTGTCTTACACCAAGTTGCCCTTCTGTTTTCTCAGTCTGTCCTCATTCTCTTGAACACCGCTGTTGCCGTCGGGAACATGTAATTTGGTCCCTCTCCCTGACACCGTGACCTGTGCAATTCAAACAAAAGCATTTAATTACAGTGGCCATGTGGTGGAGTGCCAGAATTAAAGAAATAACTCAGAAAACTGTAAACTGCAATACAGAAGGACAAAGCAGGCGAACAAATCACAGATTAAGTGATTAGTTCGGTGTCATTCACTGCGTTCATACATACAGAGCTCTGTAAGAATCAGAATTGAAAATCATAATGCCAGTCAAATGGATTGAATATCTTCTGTGCAGGCTGGGGCAACAATGTGACAACATATAATTATATCAGTGGAAAGTATGCCCAGTGTGCCATGATGACTGGGCACTGATAAGCTTATTTCGTTACGCCTTAAGTAGCCTACACTATCTCTAATCTTCCTTTGGTAGCCTAATCCTCCTCTAGCCAGGGTAGCAGTAACACTGTTACTTTTCACAGCCGTACTTCTCGCGGCGCTCATTCATTCTAGTTGTCAGTTGAAATGATTGTGATCTATTTTCGCAGTCTGAGCCGGTTTATGAAATGTCAGCAGCGTGTTTTACGGCCCGTATAATTACATATGTATGTAATGTAGAGTATGCGTGTGCGGTACCACTACATATGCGTACATTCACACGTTTGCTTTGCTGGGGCTGCAGATCGTGATAACGCCGACAACGCGCAGCCTCATGCTGGTCTCATCGTTTTTTAAACCACTCTATCTCAAAGGATGTCGGTGTTAACGATCTGTCGGTCGACCCGCCACTTTGGGTCAGACTGAGGAGCTTGAAATGTCACAAAATTCTTTCGTTCTGAGAGGGTGAACCTTACTGACGTTGGCGTTCCCCTGATTTTTCCTCCAGTGCCATCGTACGGTTGACACGGTTACGTTAAATGTCACAAAACTCTTGGGTTATGTGTTAAAATTTTCTGCCACCAGCACCTCTAAAGCTCACTATGAACATCATGTGCCACCCACACAGAAATGTGGTACTTCTACTATGCAGAGTACCTCAGGCTAAAGCCTGTCATACATACATACTGTTAGACCAACACTGGAGACAGGAAAGAGTCGAACTCTCTGTTGTTCGCCCTAAAACCACACACTGTCATTCTTACATCTCGTTTGTGACCGGGACACATCATGAGCTTTACGAGGTGAAGGTCGGCCTGTTGTGAACTTTGGACAGAGCTCGCAGTCTTAATGCTAAACTAGGCTAACCAGCAGTAATTCAGGCTCTGTGCTCTCGACCAATGGGAAGAAAGAAAACAATCCTATTTAAAAAAAAAGCGATTCCTGTAACAAATGCTACGGTACATGCCATCTGTCCAGTCTTCTTTGGAGAATTCTGCTCTCGCGGGTCTTCTCCTTGCTGAGCCCCTAGAAGAAGGTGCTGGCTCCCAAACTGTTTTCATTAATAATATTCTTATTAAGAAAAAAATCAAATCATTTGCATGTATATTTATTTCTATTTGTGTTTGCTGATTTTTTTAAGTTTCTAGCATATGGCAGATTATTGCAGAATCAAGAATGACCTCTGCATGTATTTCTAACTTTGCGGAAGTCCACCTAATAACCGTTGTGTGTCTGTAGTCAATCACTGACAAACTGAGCTCTGTTTCTGTCATATGGCTCATATCTATGATAACTATAAATGAATGGAGCCACATTTGCGTCATCCATCCCGCCTACTTTGAATATGTACTTGATTAATCTACTTTGACCACCGAGCTCACTTCATGACACCAGTGTAATGGTTCAAATGGACTAACGCGATGCCTGAATTTAAAAAAAAAAAAAGTGTTGACTGTTTTGTGAAGAAAAGTCTCGCATGGATTGGCAATATCAAAGTAAGATGATCAGAATAATAAACCTGACAGAAAAACAGGAAGTGGCAGTCATTACAGTCATTTGTCATTTCCCACGTGGATCAGATGCTGAGTTTGACCTGTGTTTAGATGATGCCGGTCGATAATCTCGTGTGCCATCTATGCTGACACACACTTCCTTCTCCTTCCTGTTGTTGGCAGGTCTAGCGGCTTATTGCCAACAACATTTCAACACAGACTCAGTATATCATCCAGTCGTTGTGTGGTTACCGCTTAACAAACATGCAAAAAGCAGCTGCACAAAGATAGCGCCGAATTCAGGCCTTAAAGTAAAAGTGAGCTGAGAGTGAAACATTTAACTGTCAATCTGTATGAGTGAGGTTTTGACACACACTACCTGACTTTACTGTGCAGTGATCTGCGGTGCCGTAGACTGATTTTGTGCCCTTTGTTTCTCTTCTATGTGACTGGATTGTGACGACCCACCGCTGTGCAGGTAAGCTGTGATTTCCTTTTATTCCTCATTGAATATGCACTCTGTGGCCGTGTGGGGATCTTCTTCACCGACACATTCTGCTCGTGTCACGGTTTAGTCGTTTAGTTTGGACAAAAGGTGGTCAGATTTATTATCATGATGCTCAAACACTGATCAGATGTAGCTGCTTTCAGGCTGCATTTATTCTGATTGTGACTGTTTTTTTACGGCTCGGCTGCTGCTTATGTTGACGAATGACGATTTGTGATGATCACCGATCCCACTCAGAGATTAGCCTTTAGTCTTGGAATAATTTATCTTCCTCAAGCCCGGGACTTGAAAGTTCTGTTATAAAAAGTGCGCCATGATTCATTCTTTTTCCGACAGCTAAACTTTAAATTGGTGTGACAGCAGCAGTAGAGAACGAATATAAGTAGTTAATTTTAATAAGGTGTGAATAAAGTGATGCAGTGATGAAACTTTACCAAACTTTAATCTTGATTCCCTTCCTAAACTGCATTCACTCACCTTGGTTTCAAATTAACTGCAGTGCAAACAGCTCCCGTATGTCGACCAGGACCGTGCTGCCCATCTGTGCCCGTTGTCATGAGTTAAATGCACGCATGACTTCCCATCTCATAATCCATTTATCTTACGAAATGTGTGGAATCCAGCATTATTCTCAGTTAACCTACTCAGTGCTGCTGTGAACAGGTGAACAGCACAAACTGTATGATTATCTTTCAACAATCACTAATTCTACGCTACGAAACATTTAACAAGAACGGGGCTGGACTCCTCCTTGTTAGCGTAAGATACCCAAGGTAAAGCCCAAAATGAAGTTCAGGACTCGTCCTCGATGATGAACTTGTCCTGTATTTGTCTGTGTGATCTGATTTGCCTGTAAAGGCGGGCGATGGAGGGCCTTCTGTTCTTCCTGGAATGATGTAAACACGGTCTGGTGTGTTGCAAGTGGTAGGGCAGCTCATGTGTCAGCGATATATCTGCACGAGCGCCCTCAGGTTGCATCTGCAAAATCAGCAACAATAAAAACCTCCTTCGTGTGTGAGGTCCACGTCCTGTCGATATCTCCTTACAGCTCAGCGTCTGGTTGGATGATGTCTTAACTCCATCAGGAGATAATAGATGTGATACGTGATGGTAAGGTGCTCTAAGACCAGCCTGTAGAAAGGATGTCAGTGTCTGAGCGCCGCTGGTCCCTGATCCTATTTTCCATAAAGTTACAGTTCTTAACATCTCGTTATAAAGCCACCCTGCTCCTCAGATCGTCCATGTTATTGCTGAGATTAGATTAGAGATTAGCTGGAAGAATACTCAGGAGAGGAGGCTGATTTTTACGGCTCCTCAGCCTGACCAGGACTCCAACCCGCAACCTTTATCGCCTCCACTTTCAGATGCAGCAACAGGTCATTTCTGCCATAGATATTATACATATTCAGCATATACATTTTACTATCCCATATTGGCTGTTTATCATTGTTTGTTGATGTTGACTTGCAGTTGAGGTGCAAAAGTTCTTCTCTTTCATTTTGTTAGATTTGTTTGGGTGGTATGCATGTTGCAAAAAAAATAACAGAAGTAAATAGCAAGGCCAAAATAAATATAATAAAGATGATTAAAAATAAAAGAAAAGTTAGTGTGGATGTGGGGACGCATCAGCAACACCTTCTCTCTCTCTTTTCTCTGCTTTTAATAGAGTGAGCGTGAGCATGTTTTGTACATTTTTTTAAGATTCTGAGTCTAAGACAATGACGAATTTGCCATTATTTATAGAGAAGCACTCTAAAAATGGAGTTACGGGTAATGAAAATGCACAACACTGCTCAGTGCTCTGAAGTGGTTGCACCTCCGTAATGGCGCCTTCACACACTTTGTAAAACACGTAGTGACTGTGGAGCTGATGTGTAAAAAATAATTACCAGATTTGAAATAGTCTCTGTTATCTTTTAACACAAAAATGCAAGTGCAGTTCTTTTTCCATTTTTATTACACAGGGTTATATTTATCTTTATAAATTTTTTTTTTTTCCTTTTGCAAATTTAACAAAAACTTTTTTTTCCGTTTTACCGCATCAATTTCAAATTGTTTTTCTGAATCTAAATTCTCTGATTCAGTGCATGATTTCTACAAAAAGGATAACACGGGGGCTTGTGTAGGCTTACACACTACCTGTGCCTGTGCCTTCAGCGAAACCTCTGGTTGTGTGGCCTAATGTGATCCTGTTATAATCGGGAGTGGATTTATGTGAGGTATGAGGAGCTTATGAACCCCCTGGCAGTCAGCGTGGAGCTGTGCTGTGTTTTCATGCTTCAGGGAAAGTTGAAAAACGCTCTCAGGCCTGGATGGGGTTGAATTATTCATGGAGATAGAGGGAGAGGAGCTGTAAAAGCCTTCATCTTCACTTTTCTGCCCCTGGCTGTGCTGTTCCACGCCGCACTCCGAGTGATGGGGTGAGTTGGGGTAAGAAGGCACGTGATTATCTTTGTGGAATATTGATACCACATGGACTGGCAGGGAGAGAGCAGGATGGGGGGCAGTACTAATGGGATACACCAATTGCCTTTTCCTCTCAGATTCCTATCCAGACCACAATTTTTTGGGATGCCGTTGATCCGCATCTAAACATTTACTTTGGATTTTGGTTCACCCATCATGCTGATAGTCATGTTACATTCTCATATAGCATATGTCGAAGCTGTCAGGGCTGTCAGCAGGGCCGAGTAACACCCGCAAGCGTGGAGACAAACTATAGCAGTGCTGGCAGTGATCTGCAGTGCAGTTACATGGATGAACAATTGTAACAGCCATTGGAAATATGACAGATATTGGAACTTTTATATACGAATGGAATGCACTCAGATTTAGAGACTTAATCCCTCACCATGGTTCAACCTTAGCCAAAGATAATCTTACTCTACACGTTCATCGGTTAGTTTGGGATCGTGAAAGATGATGAGTCTGACGATGATCCATACTAGTGTTGTCAGGAAATTCCATTAAAAGACACAAACATCCACTGACTGTATTCTACCAACAAGAACTGTAGGTTTATCTTATTTCCCTCTGTCATTGAGCTCTAAAAACGTCTCAGGGCCACACTGAGTGACATGTTCCGTTAATTACCACGAACCCCCACTGTAGTTTATTTTAACTTTTGACCCACATTCACTGACCCGCTGCTTCCCTTACTCACTAAATGCGGATTCATTTGCAGTTAAAAATACTCCCCAACATATTTACTCGTGTTTGAGGAACACTGATTAGAACCACAGACCTTCATGCATCTTATCTTTATAAAATACAGATGTTATTGTTCTGGTCAGGGGTTTCCTTTTGTTGGGTTTGTTTGGTTATCGCATGTGAAATTAGCAGCTAAACTGAAACATGGTTTAAACGCTCTTTCTTTTTATATGACGAAAAAAGTGGAAAACAAACTTAAGGTTAGCTTGTTCAGAGTGCTGATTGGCTGGTTGTAAATACTATACTCCTCTAGGGAGCACAGGCCAGGACATCCTCCACCTCACTCTGCTGGACTGCACTGACACTGAGAGCTAAGATGGATGGTTTTTATACGACGGGCAGGTTTGATTCAACTGGACAGTTTCAGGGTCAGGCAGGTAGAGGCAGGTAGACCAGCCCTCTGAGTTGGCCATGGTCACACACATGGTTGAAGAAGCCACGGGGTCCACGATGCTTCCCAGCCAAACCCACAAGGGCTCTGGGAGGCTGACGTGCCCTCCGATGCCAAGACGAAGAAGAAGGAGTTCCTTGTGGAGACATGGAACATCTGAAGTATGCAAGTCATACCTCAGCCCGGTGAGGCTGCCACAGTTTCCAAACCAGCGGTTGCACCGTACTTTTATTATATGAAGTGGACTTAAAGATATTTGCAGTGTTGTTTGGAAAGCAGGGCAAAAGCATTTATCCTATCAAGAGCTTCCTCAGGACACCAGCTGGAAGGAGCGTTTAACAGCGGTGAGGGAAAAGACACTAACAGTCTCTGACTAATACAAATTTCTCCAGAAACAGCAGCCATAATTCACAACAGAGAACTGCAGCTGCAAGTCATATTCTACAATCACAGGCACACCCGAGTCTTTTATTAAGTAGCTGGTTAGATGTTTTTGAAGTCCTCATACCCACTGAACAAAAATAAGTTGCTGCTCATTCTTCATGCAGTTTAAAAAGGCCGTTGCAGTTAAATGGAAATGAGCTATGCTAAGACTGTAAAATAATATTTTTCTAACACTAAGAAATCAGAAATGATCAATATCAAAGATAAAGATAATGCAGTTTTAAAAAATAATGAGTATCTCGCTGTATTTTATTGCTTCACTAAGTTCAAGGTCTAACAATAGTGATGATGGTCTATTTAACAGAGAATAATATGCAAGCTGGCGTTTATTAGAGGCAGGTCATATGTGGTCGTTTTTTTAGCGTGGAACCCCTTCTCTTGTGGACCTGCTCCCATTTGTTTGCTCATGGTTTTGTCACTGCTTTATGATGCTGTTAAAACAAACTTAGCACTTCCTCTCCACTTCTTAAGGTATTTATTTTTTAGTGGGAAAAATCTATTTGTATTAGTAAGGTGTAATTGAAATTATAGTGACTTGCATGGTTTCAGTTTGGTACTTCAGATGTGGCTCTTGCACTTGTGACTGAAATTAGATAATAAAATATAAGACAAGTAATCCAGAAAAGCCCAGAGTTGAAAATGGCATGATTGTGTTGTTGAATTGAGAGTGAGTGTATCCCTTGTTTTTTTCTCGTGGGATGTAGTGAGTGAGTGTGTCCCTTGTTTTTTTCTCGTAGGATGTATTCACGACTGGCCTTTATTTGTTCATGGCAACAATGAACAACCACCTTTATTTAAGGAAAAAGGCCAAAATGTTCAAATAACAAATGTTCAAAATGGGTTTTAACGGGCTTATTTAAAATGCAAAAAAGATAAGAATATATATTGAAATAGTTCAAATATTAAGAACACAAATTCATACTATTATTCATAAAAGGTGGAAGTAATATAAAGTGTTTAGGAACAAAGTATTTGCATTTCTTTTGAGCCTTTTAAATAATGATCTCATGTTTCTGCTCTATAGTCACCTTCTTAAATGTAAAAAAGATTTCCTTTATTTAATGTTTGTTTAATGTTGTATCAGTGATTAAAATATCAGACAGCAGATATTTTAATTTAATACGTTTATTAGCATTATCAATCAGACCACGCTCTGAGTCATTGCTCCAAATGGCATGAAGGCCTTATATAGTTTAAAATAAATTTAAAGAGAATACATTTAAATAAACAGTACATTTTATGCAAAAAATATAATATATTAAAAATATATTATAAATTAAATTAAAAGATTCACACAGTTTTCGTGAATACAAACATCTCATTAACAATGTGTTGTGAAAATCATGTAGTTCATTTTTGAAAATGAACTTGACAGTGGAGTGAATCAGTTTTTATTATGAAACCATTTTGATCTGAGCCACGTGTTATCTGATCATATAATCATGCATCATCACACTTAAAATGAAGTGCACATCAGCACTTTAGGGAAACGCATGCTGCACAAAGAATATGGAGAACTAGCTTTAGAAAATACTGATGTATGACCTCATAGGAGACGTCCAGCTTGGAAATATAAAAAAAGACAACTCCAAGGAAGAAGGCGTGCTAGTATTGTTATATTGATAAGCCATATAATTAGTATGTTTTTGCTGTGCGTGGGATCAGACAGGGGTGTTTGTAAAATCTCAGAAAAGGCTCGGATCATTTCTCTGGTCTGATGATAAAACGTATTTTGAGATCGGACAGTGTTGGCCGATTTGAATTAGTCACAAAGATTGCTTTGAAAATGCTCGCCATTCTGTGCAATTAGTTTTCCTGCAACTACAGCCCTTGTCCGCACATGTGTAACCTGTGTGTGCGCGCACTCAAGTGAGCGTGTCAGATTACTCGTTTTCACAGGTGCACCGGTGCTCTGTTTATCACGGGCTGAAAAAGGCCGATGCACAACCGCAGGAGATTTCAGAACATTTAACAAGCTGAGAATATTTCACGGCTGGTACTGTATTTTCAAATGCATCTTCTATATTAAACGTTTAATCTTGTGTATGCAGCTCGCGAGGCTCTGAGCTTTTCCGCCCGCAGCCCTCCGTCGGCCCGTCCTCCTGTCTCGCGGCTCGTGCGCCTTCACCTTAAAGGGGTGCTGGAATGGGAGCGCGTAGCTCTGTGGCCTGTTACGTAAGGCCTTGGCTGTGTTGCTCAGAGCTGCGTGGCCCCTGCGCTGTCCCGCTGCCGACAAGCACGGGAGGTTTCATCACCCCGCCGTTTCAAAGGGCCCTCTGGACGCTGGATATTGTTTAGTGCTGCTCCGCCGTTCGCCTAATTCATTTTCTCCCTTTCTCTCCCCCCGTTACACCAGCCATCTGTCATCCTCCCTGATAGTCTCCCTCCTTTAAACCCTCTGTCTTTTTTCCTCGTTTGCTCTCTCTGCCTCCTGCTTTTGCTGACTCACTCAGCTCTCTGAAATTATAATGCGCCGAAATAGCTGACTCTCTCGCATAGTCTTATTGCACCATTTTGTTTTGATATCTGCTCCTCCGCTGTGCTTTCCTCTCCTCTGAGACTGCACCCAGCGAGATGCTGTGAATGAAGCTAGTAGGGTTTATTTCCACTTTTTTTTTTTTTATTACATTTTGTGCTAAAGTATATTTTGGCTTTACACACAGGGGAAAGAAGAGCTGGATGTTTTTTGTTACATTAAATCATCACCTATGATTGCAACAATAACTGAGTTTTTGACATTTCTATACTTCGAGATGCTCATACGGCATTATATAGACACTGTATTACATTGTGACCTTATACAGACACAGTACAAAAACTGTAAATTATTAATCTGTGAGCACGGTACAGGTTCAGAGGGAGAGAAACTGTGTGAGCTGAAAGGCACAGGTGCATGTTGGGGTTGTTAAAACAACAGGAAGTTGGTTGTTGTAGTCTGTCAACTGATTAAGCAACCAACGTGATGAACGGAGATAGAAAAAGACACTTAGAACTACTTTAGAACTGAACTTTTCTCCAGTATCAATATCAGACTTTGAAAGCATCTGGCCCGAGCTTTTAACGAGGTCACATGCGCTTCAGTTGTGTCTGCTGAGGGACAAAGACGTCTACTTTTTGTTATGTGTCAGTGGATAACATTTATTTCTTTTAAGTATTTTTGGGCTTTGTGGTTCAAAATTGTAAAAGTCTTATGTGAATAAAACATTAATGAATAAAGTGCTTGTTAAAATGTTTCCAGCTTCCTTGCCACAGTGAATAGTTTTACATAGACTGCCAATAAAGAGGAGCTCTGAAAAATGTGAACGAGGTTGTTATAAAAGACGCTGTCCTTTGCCAAAATAAAGGCAGCGCTAGTTCTTTGAATAAATGCTTAAAATAAGCTGCGTGACCTCCGCTGCCAAAGAGTTGGACGCATGGTGTTCAGGGACCTCTGTATGAAGGGGCCCTCAATTAAC
>JAOXYL010000048.1:1827657-1838911 GCA_028564955.1 Terapon puta
AGAAAACATCCCTCACACCATTACACCCCCACTACCAGCCTGAACCGTTGATACAAGGCAGGATGGATCCATGCTTTCATGCTGACACCAAATTCTGGCCCTACCGTCCGAATGTTGCAGCAGAAATCGAGACTCATCAGACCAGGCAACGTTTTATCTTATATTGTCCAATTTTGGTGAGCTTGTGCCAGTTGTAGCCTCAGTTTCCTGTGTAGCTGACAGGAGTGGTGTGGTCTTCTGCTGCTGTAGCCCATCTGCCTCAAGGTTCGACATGTTGTGCGTTCAGAGATGCTCTTCTGTACACCTTGGTTGTAACGAGTGGTTATTTGAGTTTCTGTTGCCTTTCTATCAGCTTGAACCAGTCTGGCCATTCTGCTCTGACCTCTGGCATCAACAAAGCATTTTCGCCCACAGAACTGCCGCTCACAGGATATTTTTTCTTTTTCGGACCATTTTCTGTAAACCCTAGAGATGGTTGTGCGTGAAAATCCCAGTAGGTGATCAGTTTCTGAAAGACTCAGACCAGCCTGTCTGGCACCAACAACTATGCCACGTTCAAAGTCACTTAAATCACCTTTCTTCCGCATTCTGAACTGCAGTAGATCGTCTTGACCATGTCTACATGCGGAAATGCATTGAGGTGCTGCCATGTGATTAGAAATTTGCGTTAACAAGCAGTTGGACAGGTGTGCGTAATAAAGTGGACAGTATATGATACATTACATACAAACCTCAAATAGTGGACAAAAGAATAACATTTTAAATCAAAATAAGAATGATAATACTTGTAACATTGATTTAAAAAACAAAAGAAGAAAGCAAAAAGTAAGAAAAAGATAAATGCAAGCAGTGTATTATTCTCTTTGATAATGCTGCAGTGCAGCTTCAGGTCTGGCCATGGACAGTACAGTTAAGAGAGGAACTATTTTATGAGGTTACAAAGCCTCTCCAGCATTTATCAAAAAATGTTTTTTTTGCTGCCTGAGATTAAACATAATCTCTTATGAAAGTCAGTTTGATGAAAGACCTTTAAGCTACAAAGACACACAAGAGAGCTTCTCACCTCTCCAATGAATGGCTGTAAGTTTGTGTTGGGCTACAGTTAGAGTCAGAAAAGTGAGTATAGCCCCTCGTATTGACAGATCTTAAAGCTTCCTAACTAGTGTCAGTCTCGGGTTAGTTGGTTTCCACCACCGTTAGTCTATTTATGGTGTCCATGATGAGCCTCCAGCATTACTCCACACATCTCCATTGAACACACCTTAAATATCATTATGAGAAGACCATCTTAGCTCTTGTGACTAACATAAGCTTTAGTGATGATTGGATCTTCAAGAGTTTATGCATTTTGACTGGATTATCCACTATGTGTGGTAAAAAAGTGGTGGTGTGACAGTTGAGAGAGTTGCCGAACAGTCTATTTATCAAGGAATATGATAGTAACCAGCACTGACCTTCGAATATCTCATGACGCTCATGCTGAATTTTTTGAATGTGTTCCTCTATGAGGGATTTCCTTGAAACATGTCGCAAATAGCAAATTGATTGACTTTTTCGGACGCCTGGTAGAACTTTCCGACTCTTCAAATCAGCCTCTATAGAGACCATCTATCAAACTATTTCTAACAAATATCCACAGGTATCAGTCAGTGGGAGCGCTCTCAGAGACCAAATATGAACCCTTCTTTATCTAACAAAGACATTTGAAGACAAAGACCTAATGACAAATGTAGGGAAGCAAACAGTACAACCCTAGTGACTCTCTTTTACGTTTTCAAGGTTAAGCTTTATGTGATAAAGTAATGTGTGCATGCTGCGCCAACAAGTAGTAGACGATTGTGAAAAGGTCTGAGGTTGTCTTTTTGGTGAGTGTGTTTTAGCTACTGCTATCATTCATTTATACATCATATACTTATCCGGTCCTCAGACAATGGAGTGTGTTTTACATGAAGATAAATGGATGGTTGTGCGGTAGTGGGGTTTTGTATGTTATGTTAATAATGTTAACCATAATCAGTGGTTCACGTTGTGTTTTGTTTGTGTTTTTAGGTCCGTTAAGCATAAAGGGACAACAGTGTGAATCTGTACAACCTTGTGGTGTATAATGAGTGAGCGAATGAACCCTTGAACTCTTGCGGCCAATGTAGGCGTGCTGCACAGTTTGGGAACCACAAAACTGCATTTCTTGGCCAGGACTTACTTTTTTTTCTCAATGATGTTGATCTCTCTCCTTAACCTTTACCTAGTGTGTTTGCTGCCTGAGCTGATTCAACCTAACACAGAGGAGATGAGAAATCACTGAAATGAATCATATTTTGGACTCTATGGGGACTCTTTTGGACTCTATATAGGGAAAGCGCTCACACTTATAAACACTTACAAACTTTTCTTGTTCAGGTCTGAAGACTTCTTTGGAGCCATGTTTTCTTGCAGCAGTTTGAAGGCTAGATCACATAGAATTGGCAAATTTGGTTTTGTGAGCTCTTAAATGCGAGATACACTAATTAGCTTTGTGCTTCCGACAACTGCACCGGCAGGGGAAACACCCTCGACGGCAACCGCAACATCAAGTCCAAGTTTACTAGTCACATAATCATACAGACATGACTGTATGGCTGTTTACTCCTCCATTTCTGCAGTAAGAAAAATAAGTGTACAGAATAAATTGATCACTCTTAAGGTTGAGTGAACAAGTGAGTCACACAGGAGAGCATTTTCAAAGGATCTCAAAGAGTTTTGCGGTGTTCCCTTCATCCTCTGCATTGAGAGCGTTTGGTTCTCCTCTCTGGGCGGAGATTTAGCCCATCAAAGGCCCTGGAATGATGTTTTTTTTAATACACAGAGAACTTGAGGCTTCTTGTTGCCACATGATGATTCATGGTTTTGTGATTGCCCTGTTTTAAGTTAAGGCTGAAGTCGCTATCAGTCACTTTCCTGGTATGGCAAATGACATCAGATAATGTTGTTAAGCGACTGAAAACAATCAGTACCACGAATTGAAGACTGCTAATGGTGTCTTAGTAAATCAAGGTTTAAAGAAAATGGGAGCTAACTTAATAAATCTCATAGAGAGAAGACTATTTCTGTGAAAATGTCACTGAACCATGGCGAAAACCTTTACTGAGGCACTGCATGTAAAGCCTTCCCACTCAGCACTGAATACAGAATTTGCTAGTGCTAAGAGCATTTCTGGAAAAAAAATACGAGGTACATTGGGTGGATTAAATGCAAGGCACACAGGGAGCAGAGGCTGTGCAAAAACACTTAAAAACATACTGAAAATAATTAGAAAACAGCGGCTCTCACTGCCAAATGTGCATCCTGTGTGATCAGGCCCTAAGTCATTTTGTCTTTCAAAACCTGTTGAGTAATACTAAGTAGGCGGATGAACAGAAACATGAGACTGTGTTACGCATTTGTGTATCTGTGTGTGTGTGTGTGTGTGTGTGTGTGTGTGTGTGTGTGTGTGTGTGTATGTATCTGTGTGTGTGTGTGGGTGGGTGGAGGGTGAAAAAGCATTCAGGCCACTTTAAAGTGATTTTGCATGGTGATTTAAATCTTTGGATTCAGGTTAAGGTCAAGGTTCCCCTCTAACTAAGTCAGCTGTCTTTTCATAAGGGTCCAGCTTTTGAGCACTGAGTGGACCATTTGCTGTGAACGGCTGAACAATTACTACAGAACATCTTAGAGACAGCAGGTGTCTCTATGCTAACTGATGCTGAGTGGTGTTAAGAGGCACTGATTGCATCCGTGCAGCTCCTTAGTAAAGTCAAGTATTTTCCTGCTTTGTCATAACATTTTGATGACTAAACTTCTTGACGACATCAGTGGAAAATAAACAAAAGGACCTCCGAAATACTTCAGAACTTTCCACAAATGTACTGTTCTTCAAACAATGATCAGCTCTTTTAGTCTTTTCTGATTCTGAAAGAATGACTCTAAAATAAATCTCTCTGGATATTTTTCCATTCAATTTTGCAACCAACAATTCTACCAGTTTTTGAGGGTTCTTCAGGGGACAACAACAACATTTTAGAATCAAAAGAACACCAGTAATATATTATGTGGTTTGATTAATGCTTTATCCTTACATGGGGCTGAATCAATTAATTGAACTTCCTTTGTATCTCCTATAAACAGAAAAGTGGAATTCAGGGAGGATGGACAGGTTGCAAGATGGTGTTAAAAGCAATGCTGCTGTTCCCATCACCTTCATATAATACAGGGTTTTTTTCTTTTGTTTTTTTCATTTCAGACTCAAAACCATCTTTAAATAGATGAGTTACTAATGTTTTAATTCAGTCTTTTAGAATGCAAATTCAGATTTGCATAAAAGCAGATGCAAACACGGGTCAGTTTGGAGAAATGTAAATGCAAGTGACTTTTGGTATCCATTTACCCGAAAATATCATTGTCAGCTTTCCCCCACCAACAAACTTGTTTAGTGTCCACACATCAGCTGACTTCCCTCAGTCACCCAGCTGCACTTTATCTGAAATTGATGGACTCCAATGAGTTGATGTTGATGGTGTGAGCTATTCCCCTGTCTGCGTGTCAGGGGAAAATAGTGAATTACTGGATGCAGAAACGCGACCCGGCACTAATGGATGTAGAATGAGATAATCAAGAGGCTAACGACGACAGGAATATTTGTCAGAGAGAGCAGAGCAGTCAAGAGCTTTGTGCTTAGCTTTAGACATCCAAAATGCATCCATTACTCTTCACTGTACCAGGGCCTTTCTTATGCACTGACTTAGAATTTTATGTTCCTTCAGGGCGCATGAATATATCCCAACACAAAGGCCCTCTTCTGGACTCACAGCTGTGCATGAGGCTTCAGCTGGACTCGCTGTCCTAGTTTGACTGCAGAACGACACTTGCGTCCACACACACACACACACACACACACACACACAGATACAGTCAGCACAGGGAGCTCAGAGAGTGAGACAGGGTACTCAGGGTTCGTGGGACATAGAAGGCCAAACAGTATGTGGTATTGGACCGCCAAGTGTCCACACTGACCAAATGAAAGGGACCCCTGTCTGTCCTGTTTGTCCCTTTGTATTGTTCTTTGTTGTGATGTGGCCCAGATTGCCCAAACTGGATGCCATGGCTAAAAGTAGACCTTGGTACAAAAAAGCTACTCAATATAAAGAAGTAGAAGTATGTGTGGCTCTGTCAGTACTTGAAGACTTGCAGCATCAGGGTGCATCTCGCTGGGGTGATCGTACCAGTTTTAGCCATCTGCAGGAGAATGTGGATAGGGAAAAAAATTGAGTTGTCTTAAATAGGGGTGGGTATTGGCATGGACAAGTATCATATCAATATGTATCACAATACTTGAGTCACGATGAATTATTGCGATATTGTGGTATTGCGATATATTGTGATGTATTCCTATTTCTTCCCACCCTTATTGTTCAATTTATATGTAATTGCCACAAGGAAATTCACTCACTAGTCGCATTTGACAAAAAAACTAGCCATGAGGGTTTGAACCTCTGTCACGAATTTGGAGAATACTCTTAGAAGACAGCTCTTGTTGGTGTTGGCATGAACGTGTTTTCATTTTTCTGTAATTTCATCAGCATTTCATTATTATAGGTATGTGCTTGGAAACACAGGGGTAAAATCCGCCGCCAAACTTTCAGCTGTTCCCATGTTGAAGTGATTTCACAATATTCTTGACATGGAAAAAGCAAAAGCGTGATTAAACTATGTTTAAATGTCAATTGTCTGACAGATGTCCAACCACAGAGTTCACTCTCAGAGCGAGAAGTAGTGTTTCCTTTATGCTGTGAGGTGGAAAGCCAAGGTGCCATTACGCTAAAATAGGGATTTCTTGTCAGATGGCCTGAAACTCCTTCCTGTCAGCCTTTCTAATGTTCGGACTGCATATGATAATTTGTCTCAGCTCCCCAAAAGCTATGATCCGACAAGTAAACCCACTTCAACACACTTGGCAAGGTTTGACTTCTCTCTCAAGCACTCTTTTTTTCTTTCTTAATCCAATTACTGTGCAAACAAGTGAAACACAATGAATGTGTCCAAGGAAAGATTGTCCGAACAAGTTGGATGAACGTTTCCTTTGAGTATACTTCCAGCTTAAAGAGCTACATGCTTAACGATTTACAAGTGTTTGCGCTGAACATAATCCAGGATTTAGAGAATATCAGTGTTGTTGTTGTCTTACATTTTTCCAGTGCTGGTTTATAAGGGCCATTGGAGAGTCAGATTAACTACTAACCTTTGAACTGACCTAACATAATGTGTAAATTCTCCCTCTATCTTCTCAAAGATGAAAGCTTTAATCTAAGAAACACTAAACCAGATAAGCAGATGTGGGAACAGAGTAGTACAGGGATGTTTCTTATTAAAGCAGATGAAGGTTTTTCTGACATAAAGAACTACCCAAGTCAGCAGTTTGCTGCTTTTTCTTGAAGCCCCTTTGCTGGTCAGCTGATTGACCAGCATTTGCATTTCTTTCTTCCTTGAATATCGCCCTCTTTGCAGCAGTTTTTCATCAAATGTTGATATTTTAGCACCGTATGGCTATTTTCTCACCACAGACCAGCATGCTTGGCCTTGTGAAGCCAGCACACAAATTTCACTTCTCTCATTGTGGTCTGGTCAGGCTGAGTTGGCGTTTCGCTTTGGTTCAGGTCCTCATCAATAGCCATAGACCAAAATGACCTCGCAGGCAACTGGATTGGCTTTTAACCGTCTGAAAATAGAGACAATTACAACATCCAGTTTAAATTCAAATTGGAGCACTACTTGTTGTCACAATCAAATAAACTACTCCACAGGTTTGCATAGTGGTCTGGCTGTTTCCAGAGTCTGAACTATTAATGGGCTGAGCACACTGAAAACTCTTTGTCTAATATTATCAGGCTTGTATTAGCTTAATTCTCAGAGGTTTGCACAGTCACAGCTGCTGGCAGCGTCTTTTTGTGCTTGTTTGACTACTGGAAAGTCAGCTCTTGTCAATCACTTAGCTGGCCTAGCTGATGACATTAATGTTGTTAACGAACTGAAGAAGAGAAAATGTACCGTGCATAGTAGCATCACTCCAAGCCCAATCCGGGTTATTTATTTAATCTGATGGTGAAACAGGATGCCTAAGAATTTCCCTGCACTTTGCTTGTTTACAACAGAACAAATTGAAGACAATCCTTCCACTTTCCCTCTTTCCCTGTGGCTGGGCAGCAGAGTTGCTGATCTACAGTCTCTTTCTTTGAGCACTGGATGGATAAAAGGCTCTATGAGCATTGTGCACTTAAAATAAATACATAATAAGAATAAGTAGACCTTTCTGTGCTTCAGTGGTTACAGTCCAGTATGTTGACTTTTTGGTTTAGGGTGTTCTATGATTGGCAGCACTCACAAAGTTGCAGTTTGGCTTTCATGACATTGTTTTGTATCTACTGGCCAAAACTGCTGTGGAGTCACTATTATACGTGACTCATATAAGATTTATTTGTTAATAGTGGAAAGTCTTTTACTGTTGTTCTGCTGTTAGAGCAACTAAATGTCACATGGAGTCTGCGTGTATCTTGATCTTATTTTGTTGAACGTATCTCCAGTATGTGGACCAGATGGACTTGTTGAAGGAGGAATCAGATCTGGGACCTGTCCCTGTTTGCCTCAGTGAGATGAGACTCCTCAGAGCCGGTCCAGCCCTGCACTGATTGCCTGCCGCAGTCTGTTTGCAGGCAAAGTTGAAGACTTACAGATTTACATTTAAGCAAAATAAGTGCACAAAAGCTTCGGTTCGGCCCCTCCTCCCTCCGTCTGCTAATGCCAAGGGTTGTGTGAAAAACAAAAGCAGCACGAAAAAAGCAGAATGTGGATACAGTACTTGGGGGGAAAAAAGCACGCGGCCTGCCAAAATATGTGTGCTGCTCGAGAGCTGGATCGCTTTCAAGCAGTGAAAGAAGCAGGGGGAAGGAGGAGGTGGAGAGGCTGAGGGAATGAAGGAAGTAACGGATGAATAAGGCAGAGACATATTGTGAAACTATTTTCCGAATGCTGGGTTCCCAGAGGCTACAGCGTCTCAATCAAACCAAGCATGCACATGTTGTGTAGGCCTGTAGGCCGGCGAGAGAGGGAAAGAAGTGTTTGTTGTCATTCCCTTAAAATTACGCCTTGAGCAGAGAGGGAGAGGAAGCCTTCTAATAACATGTTAGAGCTCATTGATTTCAACATGTGTCTTTTTCTATTTCGGTTTCGTGGTTTTAATTTGGGGCTGAGCGTGTCCTGGCACTGTCGACGCTCTCTCTTTCTTTTTTCCACTTTGGCTTCGGCCGCTCGGTGGAACGGTCCTGAATGTGAGGTGATTTCTGATCAGCACCGCACACTGTGCCTCGTGCCGTTTTTCAGCCACGGGGGCTGAGATTCTGGATGAAGTTGCGGCTGAAGGAACTGGAGGTTAACAGGGGTCCAAAATGGCGACAGGAAGGACCTGTGACTGCAAGAGATGATTGATAAGGGCACCTGACAGGGCTGGGCGATGGTTTGTACACGTGGACCTTTATTAAACAGTCGGCAGTCGTTATCTTGCATGATGCAAACGATTAATCTGTTAATTGATTTGATAATGCTTTATGGGTCCATGATTTTCCTAATAATTTACCAATAACTTCTTACTTCCTGATATTGTAATAGTTTGACTCTTTTTTTAAAACAACAAACAACACTTATCTGGGTGCTAAGTAGGGAGAATTCATTTATGAGACTCTTATTTTTGAGATGATTGTTCATAAGAATCACTCGCTGCCATGGGCGGGATCACAGTAATCTCTTAGTCTCGTTGCATGTTCACTTGCCCTGTTGTGAAATGATTCTAAGAATTACCAAAAAAAGTCTATTTGAAATAGTTTAAAGGACTTGCACCAACTGGACACTGTCTTTATGTAACCGTGGGACCACAGAATGCAGGAGATAGAGGCAGGAAGCTAAAGGTCTTTACTTGGCAAGCAGAGGTCGGTACACAGGATGGTAATCAGAGAAGGCAGACAAATCAGCCGGGGACCAGGCACAGACGAGGTCCGGGTAAACGAAGCCAAAAAAAGAAAACAAAAACAGCAAACACCAGGAAAGATACTGGAGCGCTTGACTCAAAGGACGAAGACGAAGACTGGCGGGGAAGAGGGAAACACAGATTAAATACACACAGGTGACTACACTGATGAGGGACAGATGAAAGTGATCAGGGTGGAGCAGGTAATCGCACAGAGGGAAACACACATAAGCATATAGAATAAAACAGGAACTAGTGCATAAAAAAAAAAAATTAAAGACATGAGGGGATGTTACACTTTTTCTGTAAAATTAAATGACTGTTCAGCTCCACCACACTGTCCTTTTTTTTTAAACTGTCATCAGACATTTTAGCACCATGTCATCCTGAAACATGTCTATTAAACACATTTACCATAAGTGTTGACTTTGTGAGGAGCTCGTTTCTGTGTCTGCAAACACTGTTTGCTGTATGACTCCATGTAATTAGCTCAAAATCACAGTGTTCTTTTCAGGAAACTCACAAGGAAATGACTTCAAGGTTATTGGGAGTTATTAGATTAGAGTCATTTGAGCATGTTCAACAAAGTGTTATCAAATATTTATTTTTTTATTCATGTATTATTCTTGTTTTTAGTTTTTTATACAGATTCCTTTAGTATAGATCGTCACCTTGTAATGCTGTTTCAGATGGGGTTCATTCATGCTATTAGATGTCAAGAGACAGCCAGGGACATCATGTTTCAGCAACATTTGAGGGAGCTTTTCTGTTTTTTCTCAAGACTGTAGGACAGATCTGTACTTTATGTGCTCTGAAAACCCACATCTGAGCCTCTGCTGTGATGTCACAGTTAACGTATGTGACAACATCCTGTGGTGCTGTCACACAATTTATGTATGTAACACCATATGAACCACAAGTGTAGGGTGACAGTTTTGTTGTTTTCTTCTTCTGCAAGTGCATCAGATGGCGGACCCACTGCCGAGCGCTTGGGAAAAAGCACCACGCATGTGTCCAAACGGGGAACCCACTGACTGTGCTGTGGCTGTTTGTTGCAGCGAGGCAAAGCCTGTTGCTGCCCCGACTGGATTATGGGATTTTACAGTGTAACCTTTTCTTTACCCTTCCATCGTATCCGGGGCTGAAGCGTTTTATTCCACATGTATGCGGCCGTATGGTGGACGCTTCAGCTTAACCCTGATTACAGTGCCAACAGGACGTGTGTCTGTTCGTCTATGTGTCTGACTGACTGACTGGCTCTAGATTTAGTAGAGCAACAGCCATTTGTAGTTCTTCATGCTTTCATGTTTTTGCGTCTCTGCGAATGATGGTTGAAGGTTCTAAGGTGGCAAAGGAGACTGGATGAGAGGGTAACACTGACACACATAGGGCAGACTGTGCATCCTGCTCTATTTATGTACTTTGCCTGAGGTTGAACGCTCAGTTGTGCAGATGTTGTTGCCAGATGCGGATCAAACTGTGACCTCAGGTCTGTGCCTTACCTTTTTTAAAAGTTGCTCGCACACGTAAGAACACACATTTGCTGCCAAGTGAATTCCACCGCTGTGCTCCCAAACTGTTTCCACACCCATGCAGCAACGGTGCCAAATCACAGCGGGCGTCTTCTCTGCTCTTATTTAATTCTTCATAGAATTACTGGGGGGAAAAAAAGGCCTCTGTGGAGATGTTAGACCACTAGTTGTGCTGTAGAGCAATGATTAATGAGCTTGTCATTGCATGTAGTTGCTGTTGCGAGTCAACCTTTTTCAGCCTCACGCTGCAGTCACAGTGACAACAGTAGCAGATTTACTGTGGGAACTCATGTAAGCGCTTGAAACATTGTTGCTCAAACCATGAGTGATACAAAAGAAGCTTCTCATGTCTAGCTGGTGAAATGAAAACTGTTGCTGACAGACTGCTGTCAGTAGCTACTTAATTAAGCCGACGTTATCTGACTTTCATTAGACATGCAGAGTACATGGCAGTAAGGAAGCAGCTTTTGTTGTGGCAGCAGTGCCAGTAGTTCTCTGTATGTGAAGCATTAATTTCATTCTGGTCCGACTGTCATTTCGTTCTGACTCTGCGTGTGGGATGGTATTTTTACCAGGTTGTCTGCCGCGGGCACGTTCATGCACCGGACAGCTAACGTTCAGATCCAGCCGCTGTCAGCATTTTCTCTGTACACAGTGTTGTTTTTTAAGTTGTTGTTTCTTTTTCTGTGGGTTAGTT
>JAOXYL010000048.1:1878528-1890051 GCA_028564955.1 Terapon puta
TTTGCATCAGATTTGATTTATTTTTAGCTGCTATTAAACTATTATAAGCATTGTAAATGTGTAAATTAGGAAGCCACAGTTTGAGGTTTATTTTTAAAAATGGCTTCACTATTGATGCGCACAAACACAGCAGACAGATGTAAAATAAGAAATATATAATCCAGCTGTGATTTTTGAATTCGCATAAGTATTTTTTATGAGAAGCTCATATGTAGCCATTTTAAAAAGATGTCAGGACTCAGTGTGACGTCATCAGGTGACTTTGTCGATGGTCCCCCTCCCTGAATTAGTGAACGCTGAAGCACACGATAATGGAAATGAACTGCACAGTGTAAATCCATCTGTCTTGCTTGTTTGCTCGCCGTCTGGTTTCCATGGAGCAGCTGCCGTTTGTGTCGAGATGACATCATCCCCGCAGCCTGTCTCTCAACTGTTAAAAGGACGCGCTCGTTCACGTTCGCAATTCCAAGCCGAGCCGTGCCGCTGTGGAGGTGGAGCTGTTTTCTCCGACCTTTTCATTTTGTGCCGACTCGCACGTGTTTTCTGTTCCAAAAGAAGCGCTGAGGTTTTCGCAGCTTTGTTTTAGTGTTTGGGTTGGAATTGAATTCGATGCGTCTCGGGAGAAATCTCATTCGATAATATAGCCTCTGGAAATCTCCGGCCTGATGATTCGCTCATTATATCTCTATCTCGGCGGTGGATTGTCTGCAGACTTCTTAATGAGGCCGGTGAGGGGAAACAAAAGCAGCTCTGAGGAATTGTTCATCACAGTCACCTCAGTTAATGGCAGAAGAACGAGTCTGTACTTATTCAAATATTTTTATTAAAGAGCTTCAATCATCCAAAACCAATAAAGATCACAGGACGTACTCTATATATTTATTATATTATTAAGACTTTTTTTTCACCTCAAACCTAATGCTCCGGTGCATCCCTGCCTCCAGAGCTCTGGATAAAACAGCATGTGTCCCTTGTCCTGGTTTGGCTTGTCTGTTAGGAAAACAGATTACAGCCAGGGTCACACGTAATTTACTGTGAGGCGAAAATGATTACAATCACATTTTGACAGAGAACGTGGGATGTTCAAATGTCCGATAAACAGACAGAAACAGAAACACAGATGCTTCAAATACTAGTAAAGATTTTGTCCTCGCTTTATTTTTGGACTCTGCACAGCGTCAGTGAGACAAAGGTTTGGGGGTTTTATGCTGCAACACAGAAACTGATCCTGAGCTTCAGCTATGTTAGTTGACCTTGGTGGTCTGTGGAGGCTTTACCCTGGAATACATCGTCTCCTCTCTCGTACTTGGACGCATAGTTTTATGGTTCACAATTTGTAATACCCACTTTACATCGTGCTAATTCAGGCTAATGGCAAATAAGTGAACACAGTGATTCATAGTCATGGGTAAGATTTGGTTGTTTGGGAAGCACTCGGTGGATGTGCACAGTTCTGTCGGAAATGGCGGGCGAGGCGACCTGTTGGAGCCTCACGCGAGAGGCGGCGAGAGTGTTGGAATGAACGAAGATAAAAGAGCAGAGCGCTATCTGAAATAGACGCCCGCACCTCATTCAACGGACGAGATAATCCTCTCAAACTTTAACCTTTACGGATGGGAGCCTTCTGTTGTTCCCCTGAGCTTACCCTGAACTTTAAGGGATAGGTTCGCCCACTAATGTGTCCTCCGCAGGTAACACAGAGTAGCCGGGGACATGTGGCACAGGCCATCATGTCAGTTGAGGGCCCGGGGTAAAAGAGATTCCTCACATCCAAAAATTGTTCATGACCTGCTCTGAACCCCAAGACCTAAAGTAATCAGTCAAGGAGGGAATATATCTGTCCAAAATCCCGCTGCAGGGCCACTGTGGTCGGTGCCATAGACAGAGATACTATGTTGCGGTTTTCAAGGCAAGGAAAGATGATAGCGAGGCCGAACCGTGAGGGGGAAAAAATCTATTGTTCTGGAAAGGCTGTATTGTTTACCTTGGCCCGTTTGTCAAGAATTACGTGGAGTCAGCTGCTGGAGATAAGATGTTTGAATGGCAAGGAGCCTTTATGTCAGCATAACCTGCGACAGTGTGCGAAACGTTCATCCGGACATTCAGCTCCGTCACGTTTGCATTAGAGCGAGGCTAAAGAGAATTTGATGCAGCTGATAGAAAAGACAATCGGGGTAAGTAGATCTGAATTTAAATAGTCTGAAATGTGTTGCGTTATTTTGAAACGACAACGACGCATTTGCCTTCTTTTTTATGCTAAACCTGATGCACTGTGGGTACCGGCTACTTCTGAAGGAGTATGATATAAGTTTGCATTTGCCGTCGTATTAAAAGAAATAAGTTCATCTTATATCGAGCTCGACCTACTAGCTTAATGTTAAAGATGTATTTAATGTATCACGTCAAGGAAATATATTAAAACACAGATAATTAATGTCAAATATAAAAAACATTTTTGAATGCTTTTATTCAGAAATGTCATGTTAAATTATATTAGGTGTATTATAGTTAACATTAAGTAATCTGTACATTTGTATATATTATATTTCCATAAATATGTCCATTAACAGCATACTAACCCCTAAATTTAATTCTTTTGTACTGCACATGCTTTTCTATAAAACCATTAACTTCTAACTAAGTGTTTAAGAGTTTAGAAACGCCACCTGTAGTATATAAAATGATATAAAATATATTTAAAAAATATATAAAATCCTTACGGAAAGATCATTGAACACAAAACCTCACAAGGAAAAAACACTGGCATTAATACTGTCTGCTCAGACAACAGATTGTTTCTGTATTGACAGGCGTTAAACACCGTCTGATGAACGCTTAACAGTTTGACAAGAGTCTTTTAAGAAACTCCAAACAAGATTAGTCCATGGCGAGGACATCACCTCATCAAAAAGTTAAACTGGTATCAAGCCCTCTTTTACAAGCAGATTTGCCTTATAGGGCGTGTCTCCTACCAGCTGTTGCATGTTGATCACATCTACTTGTCACACACTCACACTTATTACATTAATGGGGTCTCTAATCCCACCGTAAGCCTTTTAACTCTTCATTCAGACAGATTATAGAAATTAGAAACATTGATCATTCATTTTGGCCTGGTTGTCATTCTCCAGTTTGTGCAGCCATGTTGAAGGATTCGTTTTGATTGTGCCACATCGACAGGCGTTTACGGACCACTTAATATTGTAGCAAAAAAAAAGTGAAACATTTTTATGTAATGAAGATTTGCACAGCTCATCTCCCCAGCCAGCCAATACACCAGCACTTGAATACTTCACATTTTATATTATATGCTTTACTTCAGACGACTGGAGTTTTTGCACATGTTGGTCGGGCATCCTAAGTCTTAATTATATAATGATCCACAGACAACAAGACATGTTTGTCTCCCATGTAAGTCCAGCAGTGTCTATCTGTGTTTAACGTACAAAGGCTTAACTGACTGACCTGTCCTCTCCACCTATCTTTAATGGAGTCCTAATCAAGTTGGAAAGTTTGCCAAAGAATACGTCCAAATGAACTATGAAACTCGCTTCTCAGTCATTCCTGGAAAAGCGTAAGACTCTCAGCGATCCCGAGAGATCAAGGGTGATCAAGGATCGTCTTACAGCCAAACTGACTAAGAAAAAAGAAAAGAAAAACACAACCAGGGCGCAGTGCTCGGCCGCTGTAGAGCAAAGTCTGCTGTCGCTCACTAATTACAGCTATTAGATCAAGAACCAGGTCAATATAAGTTCACCAAAATGAACAAATGTCACTCAGTTAGCTCAGTTTCCTTCCACAGCCTCTAAGCACGATGCTTAGAATCTAACCTCGTAAGCCTGGAAGCCTCTATAGATCTCATTCTATCCCGTGTTCCTGTAAAGGGCTTTCCACTCGCCTCCCGTATCCTGTAGAAAACTAAACCTGCAATTTTTATTTTACAAGTAATTGAATTATTAAAAGTAAAAAATCCACTTTTTGCATTTGCAGTAAATAATTCATAAATGTAATGTAAACAGTAAATATTTGAAACTATTATTTTTACCACCCAGACAATTCCAGACATTTAAAATGCCCAAAAGTTATTATGACATGATTTTATTTTGTCATGAAGGACAGTTATTACAAAAATGAACAAACATCCTCTTACAAAAAAAAAAACATTATAACAAGATTTTTTTTCTTTTTTTCCTCTTTTTGTGTGCATTTAAAAAAAAAGGGGAGTTATAACCTTAATTGTCTTTTTTCTCTCTTGTAGTAATATTTAACATTTCTAATAGAGGTCAGTCGTTCATGTGCAATGAAACTGTTATAATATATTATATGTAATATGCCAGTCAATACCATTGAAGCTTTTAAATGGGCATTTTACATGAATAGAATTTATATAGATATATTTCGAAATTTTCAGGGGGGTTTTTTTGGGTCAAAACGTCTCCTTATTTTGATACTAACGAGGCATATTTACCAGACACAAGAAGAAGTACTATTGTTATTAAAACTGTTTATAAATGTGGTTTGAAATATTACACATTTCTCTTATTGTGAATATTTAGTAATATAGAGTCAATATAAAGGGACCATTTTGTACGTATTTATACTGGAATCTAATTTAAAATATCACAAATGTCTTTTTGGAGTATTTTTATTTGAAACTGACAAATGTATGAGTGGCTTATAAGCATAAAGATGTCAGTGAGTCTGTCTGACAATAAAACGACCAATTGTTTTGACACAGCTGAAGGGAAACAGGTGACATGTGGTGAAGTAGTTTGTTTGTGGTTGGATTTAACTTGATAAAGAAAGTAACTCAACACGTTGACAGCTCTGGAACAATTGAATTCTCCTGACTGTGGTGATTGGGTTTTCCTTCCAGAGTGGCTTCAGATGCGTTTGTAACTCGACGGCACCACGACGCTTCATCACGATCCAGCTACGATCGGACAGAACTGACGGGTCCATCTCTGACTTTTTGCTTCTGTGGAGCACACATATGTTTTTTGTGCACCACAGAAGCCAAATGCATTGCTGACACAGAAAGAGCTGTTACACAGCAACAGATAACAGCTGAAGAGATTAAAAAGCCAAGGCTCCACAGTCACTTCAACATGAGGCGGATGACATGTTTAAGTCGCCTTAAGTGTCATATTATATCTGGACACTTAATCGCTTTGTCAGGATTTTCGTCTCAAGGTTTCCCCCTGCACTTCAGGATTATCAGCACTCATTCTGTAGATAATCTAAATTGAAACTGTTAAAAAAGAATAAGAAAAGAAACTGGAATTCTGAAATACTTATAATTATAATAATCAGTTTACCACAGTATCGTATTGTACAGTCACAAAGTGCAGGTGTAAAAGTCATGTAACTTTATCAAGACAACTCAAATATTATATACTAATGAAATCTTCATTCAGGGTGTGCTTTTTTTATTATTATTGTTTTTTGATTGATTAGATCTTTTATTATTTTCATAGATAGGACAGTGAGAGAGAGACAGGAAAGACAGGATAGAGAGGGGGAGGACACGCAGCAACTGGAGTCCACAGCGAACCCTCATTTTTGTATCTTAAAACTATAGGGAGCTCTTATGTGTCTTCAGCCATACACAATCAGTTTCTTTGGTGCCGATTCACACTCATGTGAAAATACAATACAGTCATATACAGAACCACTTCACGTAATCACATTTCTCAGACTAACTATATGTTTTTAATGACTCGATGGCTAAAAAAAATTCTGCTAAAAATTCTGACAAATGACAAACTGCTGATGAGAATTACTATAAATGACAAAATGTCTCAAAATTGTTTTTTCAATCAATTTTGGAATATAGAGAGGAAGGAGAAGAAAATTGCACAAACAAATAGTTATTTAATATGTGGCATTCACACATGCTGCAGACTGTGGCACAAACCCTTGGACTTGGATGTTCGAAAGTTTTTTGTTATTGTTAGTTCTTTGGAAAAAATATAATATGTAAGTGGGATTTGAAGCTTTGACAAGTTTACATTTTTATGAGTTAAAAGCTGTGACGTAAGCTAAAAGTGATCGGTGCCAAGGAAGGACCCTTTAAGTTTATGGAGGCTCTCAGACACCGTTTAACGTTATAGTCGTAGTTTGACAGAGCAGATGCAAACTGAGTAACACCAAATCACTTCAACGGAAAATAAAATCACGGCATTCAATTATAATCGTCTTCAAGATATGTTAGTTTTTCTGGGTCAAAAACCCATAGGAACCATCATTATCCGTATTTCTTCATAATCCTGTAACAGTATTGATCGCGTCTTTTTGATTGCGTGATGGTAAGCGTGCAGACGAGCTGCGTTTTAGAGAGTTCAGATAAGTACAAGCAGCAGGGATTTTCGAGCCAAAATGGCACTTCACCATGTGTTCACGTATTCACATGTCTGCACGTTTCTGCTCCACCTCTGTGATCCACTAACCCACAAGATGGCCTGTTTTGGTATTTGGTTTTCTTAAGGAGATAAAAAGGCATCAGGATCAGGATTTAATCTGATTGTTATGTATCAAATTAACTTTACAACTGTACTATTAACTAAATAAAACTATATTATATACGCATTATATATAGTATATCAAATGTGAAAAGATTTCCTTATCGTTTGGCTTCCAGAATCACATAAGACTTTATATTTGTGAAGGTTCTCAATTTTTTCTTTTCCAATCAATTTGAAGGTCTCTCTAAGCTGGTGGACTGAGACTGTAATTAACTGTGCTCTTTTTGGCTGAGTGTTTATTTTCAGTCAGCCTTTGGTTTTATCTTTTCTAAGCACGACGGCTGTTCCGTGAAGGGGTTTCAGTATGAGGAAGTCTTGCGATGTTATTGTCGAGGACGTTATGAATCCCAGCAGATACTAGTCCTCGCCATAAGGCTTATCCCATCTTTATTTAACAGGATGCCTGATCAGTAAGGCGGTGTGTTGTCGATGTCTGGGCAAAGAGGTTTATTTTCCGAAACAGATCACGCAATGTGTCGCTGGCGTGTGTGGAATTTGTCAATGACAGCCATTCTTGTTTTAGCCAGAAAAGTTCCTTCATCAAATTATTTTATTTGGGAAAAAAGGGAAGATGTCAGTATGAGAAACAAAAAGTAGTTTTTAGTTGCGGTACTTATTACTCATATAGACTTGTTTTGTTTTGTTTGTTTTTTTATTAATTGTAGTGTTGGCGTGTACATTCATATCTTACAAACAATTTATCATCCAAATTTTGTGTGATAATAATCTGAATGAATTTAATTTTGGTTACTGTTGATTTAAAACGTGTAAATTATCTTTTGTGATTCCCACATTAAACTACTAAAATACTGAGTGCTTAGTCGTGTTGTTGTCTTTGAAAAGTTGAAAAGTGAAAAAAAAACAGCGAAAAGTCAGCAACAGGATAAGCAAGGGGTTAATTCAAAAAGGCTAAAGGTTAACCGGGTTAGAAAAGGTTATTGGGCTTAGGCAAGCTACTAATTCTGACATGATATGACAAGATTTGTCAAAAGGATTTAAATATGAAGGCAAATTTTTCTAGGAACTTTTCTTCGCTTTCTTTAGCTTTGTTCCCCCGCCTGGTGGACGTTAATAGACGGTGTTTACTTTAGGTGCAACAGGCGAGGTCTTAATCTGTAACATCGCCACTGTCTGTAGCACATCGAGGATTTGTGGAGTGTAAGATTAGAGCTCTACGTCGTCATAAATCTCTGCTTCCCAATTCGGCCGGGTGGTGGCGGGTGGGGCAGTTGCTAGATGTCCTCTGCAGTCTGTGGACTTGTTGGCTAAGACGTTTGTGCGTCTGCGTTGGGCAGTCTCTGAGAAGAAACTTCGAATTGTCACATTCACGTGACTTGGGCTTTCTGTGAAAAGTTTTTTTTTTTTTTTTACTTTAGTGCCAGCTTTTCTTTTTTGAGAACGGGTAGTTCCTTGAGTTGACCCAGAACCTTGTATGGTGCTCTGCTGTAACTCTCCGCGATGAACTACTGCATACCAGACATGTACGAGATGCCTCACGGTGGGATGGGAGGCTACACGGTGCCAGGTGGTGGGGAACACTGCATGTACCCAGGTGACGGGTCCGGGTATGGACACTGCGAACCCCAGCCGCTCCACCATCCGCCCTGCATGGAGCAGGCTTGGCCCCCCGGCCAGCACTACTCTTGCTCGTACGCGGGCCCTCCCGTTTTTAAGAGCGAGTACTGCAGCGTGGAGATCCCTCTAAGTCATTTCCACCATCAGCCCGAGTACTTCCCTGAGATCAAACCCGACTTCTCACACCTGCAGTGGATGCAAGGGGTGCACAGGAAAGGTATGACATCCAGATGGTGACCTTTTTTTTTTCTTTTTTTTTTTGGTGAGGACAACCGTTGTACGTGCACGTTCAGGTTCTGAATTGACTGGTCATACCGTTTGTTGTTTTGTGGTTGTCTTTTTGGACTGTGCTACATTTCATGTATCTCTTGCTTAGCGATGACTCATCCTTGATCAATGATGTCTGAGATTTTCTAATTGTTTAATAAGCGTAAATGCAAGACTTAAGGCGGTGCCTCGTCTGCGAGCAGGACTCGGTGCGTCTGACGCTCAGGCTGCTTGAGGCAGGCAGGGGTCCCTTATTGATTGATGGTGAGGCAACAGAAGGCCGATGGGAGATGAATGGCTTTCCTAACAAACCCTAAAAATGTATTGATCAGATTGTTAACATCTGGTCCTGGAGTCTGCCAGAGATCAAAGCACTGAACTCGTTAAGCTGAATCCCAAAAGTGGGCCAGGAGTTCATTTAGGTGAGTTAACTACAAACAGCAGCGCTAAGTGTGGAAGTTGGTAGCTCTTTGGTAAATATTAGGCGTTGTACTTTTGGACATGCAGGAGTAGCCTTCTTTTAAATCTCCCTGTGTGATTTTTCAAACCTCACTCAGTCCTAGATACAAATGATGAAGTTACAAATGGAGACAGCTGATGGACTCTTCTTACACTTTATACTGCAGATAGTTTGTTAAGCTTCTCTCTGTTTCCTATTTGCACTATTTCAGTTTCACTTTTTTCTGCATAAAAATGAAAACGAGCAAAAAAAAAAGTCACTACAAATCAAACAAACATACAAAAATATTAATTATAAATGATCATCTATGTAAATAATCTCTGAATTTACTAGTTCATAAAGGTTAAACAACAACTAAAATGCATTTGAAAATCTGTGAGACACCTCAGTGAATGAAACCACAGCAGTCGTGAAAAATAGACCACAAATCCAGTGATCTTTCTTTTTTTACGTTTTCGGCAACATCTAATATTAACCATTTGATCCTTTCTCCAGGGTACATTCCAAGTTACCTGGACAAGGATGAGCTATGTGTAGTGTGCGGGGACAAAGCCACAGGCTATCACTATCGCTGCATTACCTGCGAAGGTTGCAAGGTACCACGTCTTTGATTTGTAACAGCTAATTCTGCGCGGCGTTTCGAGGCATTTACTGAGCGCGAGCCTGTCTGCTCCCCAGGGTTTCTTCAGGCGGACAATCCAGAAGAATCTCAACCCAACCTACGCTTGTAAGTATGAGGGGAAATGCGTCATAGACAAAGTGACCAGAAACCAGTGCCAGGAATGTCGCTTCAAGAAGTGCATTGCAGTGGGGATGGCGACCGACTGTAAGTTTGACTTTAGTTTCTTTGAATGTTTTCAACCTGACACTTACATCACATATTTTGACACAATATGAAAAAAATATACTGTGCATATGTAAATTAGAGTTTATCATTTAGATTAGTTGACTGACATAAAATTTATTTACAGTTATTTAGATATTTAGATAATCCGTCAATTATTTCAGTTATTCATTTTTTTCTTGAAGATATCTTTGGGTTTTTCCAGATCAAATAGTTAACCAGTTTCGTATCTTTTTCCATATTGATTCCATTTCATAATTTATTAGATGTATATTTTTATTATAATTTTATTGTGCCGTTTTTATTTAATATTACATTTGATAACAAATATTTTTAATGATAATTTCAATATTTTAAAACCTTTTGGAGCACCACTGAAACCCTTTGTGAACAAAATGAGCTCAACCAGACTGCCGCTGCTTTTCTTTGTGAAGACATTTATCACAGTTCATTACAGCCGCCTTTCAAGTCTTTGACTCTCCACATGTGCACTTTGGGCGGAGTATCACTTTAAGTGTGCGGCCATCGTGACAAACTGTGTTTGCCGCGAACCTCAAGCCTCCTCTGACGGCCGTGTGCTTGTACAGTTCATGTCAGTGAACTGAACTTGAGCTTGAACACACAGAAGTAGCACATGAAGCTCAGGAACACGACCACATTTCAACAGTTTCTCTGCCTGTTTTGTGTTGTAATTTATGTATTTTCAATCACTTATCCAGTTCAGAGTTTTGTGCTTTTTCCCTCCTCCTCCTCTTCATTCCTGTCCACTGTCATTGTGCCCCCCCCCCACCGCCCCATAGTGGTGTTGGACAACAGCAAGAGGCTGGCCAAGCGGAAGCTAATCGAGGAGAACCGGGAGCGCCGGCGGAAGGAGGAGCTGCAGAAGACGGTGTGGGACCGACTGGAGCCCACCCAGGAGGAGTGGGACCTGATCCGTATGGTGACTGAGGCCCATATGGCCACGAACGCCCAGGGCAACCACTGGAAGCAGAAGCGGAAATTCCTGGTGAGACATCCTCCCTCCCTCCCTCCCTCCTCACCACAGGCCTCATTGTATTGATTACCCTGCCTTATCCGATCCACCCCTCCACCCTCCCCTCCCACCCCTCACAGACCCCCCCCCCTCCCCTTCTATATTATGCCCCCTGTCTCCTCCACCTCTCCCTCCACCACTCCACGACCACTGTTCCACTGTTCCCTGTGTTAATATGTCCATGTGTTTTTTTGTATCTCCTTGTAGAGTGGAGAGAATTAGCTGGACGATGGAGAAAAGTGTGTTCCTCAACGCAGCAGCACTAATTTATAATGGAACATCTTATTCTTGTCCTTTTTTTTTATGTCTTTCCAAGCAATGATCCCTAATTGTAATACTAATAACTTGCTTTTTCTCATGCTGTTTCATTTTTCTCTCTTTCTGTTTATAGCCTTTGATTTCTCACCTCACACTTTTTTTGACTAATTTTCTTTACTTTTTCTGTCGAGTCGAATTGCTCTGTCGAGATTTGAAAGTCTGTCTCAGCTGTTGACTTTATGTTGGGTTTCTATGGTGCGATCAGAGAGACACTCATAGAGGCAAGAATCAGAACTGTGAGAGAAGCAGGCGGAGAACATTTTTTTATTCAAGGCCCTTGTTTTGCCGGAGCGGAGAGGAAATTTGTCACGTTTTCACTTTACATTTGGTACTTAACATGAAGATAGTGGAAGCCGTTTCACTAATTTCATGCTCTCATGACATCATCATTACTCAAATTAGCCTTCAAACCTCGTGAAAAAATATAGTAAAAAGTGATTAAAATTCAGACTGATTGTCCCGTCGCAGCCGAGATTAGTTTTTAAATCATCCGGTACATCCG
>JAOXYL010000048.1:1898285-1909185 GCA_028564955.1 Terapon puta
ATCCTGAGTTTCTGTAAATATTTCTGGGTCGCTGCACGGGGAAAGGACCGTAGTTAGAGTGGCGAAACTTGCACAAACAAGCTGACGCACACAACACCTTGACATTTAAAAAGCAGCACTTGCACTCAGAGTCGTGTTTGTCTCCATCTGATGGATATAAGACCAATACTCACGTTCCTTTTAGCTCCACGGACTTCTGAGGTAAATGTCTGAGTATTGAGTATCTGTGAGGAGACACAACATCAGATTAATCATACCTTATACGTTAAACTAAAACAATGAAATAATAAATGTCTGTAGACCTGCAGAGTTCTGTAAGAAGTGTCCAGATATTGATGACTCTAAAGTTAGTTACTTCATATCCAGGCTGCTTCAGACCAATGAGAGCTTTTCATGTCTGTTGGCCATTAACTTATATCGTCCTTGTTTATCCCCCAGTTCACTACCAGGTTTATTAGCACAATGTCTTGGACTCTTCAGAGATTGTTCTTTTCTTAAGCCGTCCTTTGGCGAATCAAGGCTTTGTGGGATATTTCCACTGTGAATTTGTAGTGAGGAGCAAATGCTGAAAGGCCAGAACTCTCTCTTCCTGCTGATGAGCAGAAACTCGAACATAAAGGTAGATTTCAACTAAATCTGAACCTGATATTTGAAGATAGTCGAGGTTCGCTGGTTTCGTGAATCTGTGACATCAGTCTTACGTGTATCCAAAGTCTGCCTGTGCAGCCAGCCCTGGGTTTTTCAAAGTCAAACTTGAAGTACCAACCTCCTTTCAGGTGAGTCACAAATCCTGTTTTAAAATTCTTCTCAGAGACGTTTGGCCATCGCAAAAGTTTTCTAGGCTAGAATAACTTTAAGGAAGTTCACAGCCTTAATGCACACAAAGGAGTTCACCACGTTTTGCAAAAGGAAACCAAAAATGGGATTTTCAAAGATAAACGGACAACATTCCCACATCCATTATAACCTGGGTAATAAACCTAACTGTGCAGATGTGTTCTGTATTTTTTACATTTTTCTTTAATCCAATTGGACATAGGACCTCATAAATGTTTTCCATTCTCATTTCAGTCTCATTTAATGTTTAACTAGAACTGACTGTTAGCTCAACCAGGGTGGGTTTTGATGGCAACATGAGCGACCAAAACCTCACCCCACGATTAACCAAAATGATTTACAGTAACCTCAAAGCTGCATCAATCACTTTCAGTTGGCCACTTTCTGGCAGAACCTCACCACGCCGAAAACCACGCTCATTCGACAAATTATGGCCTTATAGCGTTGATACAGCTAGCACGTTAGCTGCTAACTACTGCCTATTTCCACACTTGGGAGCTAGCATTAATTTGGAGCTGTGTATCTGTGACCCGATGAATGTAAGTCTAATATTCACACTCCTTCACTCACCGTTTTGGTCTTCAGCGACTTTTGTGGAAAAATGTCCGACTCTGGAAAAAAAAAAAAACCTAAAAACGTCACGACTTCTCAGCAGTTGGCCGCTAACCTTGTCCGCCTGCCGTACGGTGGAGGGGAGGTTGTGAACGGTTCGTGTATTGAGCTTTTTTTTGGGGGGGAAAAAAAACGAACGCAGAACCTACACGGCGAAGTCGGAGCCGTAAATTCGCGGAAAATTGATAATTAGCGCAGCTTTACTCCAAAAAAAAAAAAGAAAAGAAAAGGAACTAAATAAAATAAAACTGAAAAGATACATTTTTCAGCCAAATGACATCAGAATACCAATTGGAGTGCTCATTATGGACCTGTGCTTTTTGTAGCCAATGACATGAATGTTTGTGTTTTGTATGGTGTGTACAAAGAGGAGTTAACGGCCGTAAGAAGATGTTGGCTTTCTACACGTCACACATAACCAGAATTACTTGAATTATCAAATGCACAGAGCTGTCGGTGCATGTAAACATAGTCAATGCTGACTGCCGGTTCGGAAAATGTTTACTGTTCCTGAAGAGGTGCCAGTACGCTTCGATCTCTCCCACGAGTTGTTACTCTTAAGGTTACTCAGTTACAAACCAATAACAAGAGTTGCACCATAGAAAAGCTATTTTACAGTACAAAGGAAAAAGGATGTATATTTTCAGACTGCAGATTTTTTTTACGGATGTTGTTGGCATAATATGAACATGACATTGTTTTGCAAAGTGTTTAAAAAAAAAAAAAAAGAAATACAGTATCTTGCTCTCAAATCCATTTCCACATCTCTGCAAAAGAACCATGAGCAAGATGTTCTGAATCATAAAAACACTTTAGTGCATTAGTGCTACGATTTAAATAAAAAAACAATTTAGAAAAGAATAATTACTGTAGCTGGACGTCATTGTCAGTAATAAAAAAAAAAAAAAGCAGCACAGCTACACGTGAACACATTTAAGGACAACTTCTTGGTCAACGTGTAACCAGCATCAGAGGAAGAAAAAAAAAAAGTCATCCACTGTCAACACAGATTTCTCTCCTTGTGTGTTTGAGTGTCTTCTTGTTCAAGTCATCTGTTCAACACGTACTGGAAAAACCGTCACAGTGGGAAAGGGAGATAAAAAAAAGTGTGTGTAGGTGTAGGAGCGAATCTGTGGCAGCAAAGCAGAAGATGATGAAATTCTGTTCCAAATTTTGTTGTCTTGCACTCTGCATTTTACTGGAAACATTGTCCGGTAATCCATCGTCCAGCTCCGGTCACTGCTTTGACGTGAGCGTGGAGGACCTCAAGAGGAAATGATTTTAATGCTCATGATTGAAGATGATTGCGGCTAATGTGAATTGGCTCTTGAGAATAAAGATGGTTTTAAGAGAATTTGGTTTTTGTGTTTGTATTTTTGTTGCAATTTAACGTTCTGTTCCAACCTTTATCTTTTAATTGCTTGCGATTTGCGATAATTAAAATAGCTATATTGTTTTTATGTGTACATTATCTCATTAAGGATTAGTATGATTTCACATAATTACATTAAAATTTTTGTTCTTTATCGTTGTAAATTTAAATTGTATTTATTTGATTTAATTTAACTTAAGTAAATTTGGCCTTGATTGTCTTCCATACTTCCAAAATGATTCATCTACTTAACTTTAGTTGAAGCTCAGGATTAATGTTGTCTTCCTGTTGGTTTGTGCATCAAATCGTAAATACTTCACACCGACAGAACTCAGACATGTTTTTTCTTTCACTCTTCACACTGACTTTTATAACTTTTCATCTGCACCCAAATGAACTTATTCCCGTCAGAAGAGACTCCCTGAGGAAACGCAGACGGAGGAAGCTTCTTGTTTGAAACGTAAAGAGCACTTAAATGTACCCCACGCTGTTTCCTTGCAGAAGAACAGGTAAGTAACAGTTTTACCTTCATTGGTAAACTCTGAAATAGTGATAAATCTTTGGTAGCTGTGAGTATTGTGCAATGCAGATATTTGTCCTTGTGTGTATTCATGACATACAGACAAAGAGAGGAGACACTCGTAAACACATTGTCACCCATCTGCAGGTTTATTTAGCCACTGTAGCCTGTCTTCATTAAACAATTGACTATTTTAAATTTGTGCAAAGTCTAGATTCACTTAATTTAATTAAGTAATTCCCAAATCTAGATCAAACTGTAGTACTGATGCGTGACATCACCTGCAGATCCTGAAAACTGAAGTTGTTCATCATCATCATCATCATCATCATCATCATCACATTCTTGGCTTATTTGCAGTCCTTTATTCTCATTTTAAGTATAGTTGAGGTTACTTCAGATAGAGGTTCAGTATTAGTCTTCTGTTAAAGATCACGGTTATAAATATGAAGCCTTCAGGGGGTCTGTGCGGAATATTTTCCTGACAGAACTAAAATGACTTCTTTGGCTTCCAGAGGGGACATGAGGAGGCTGCAGATGGTGTTTAAAGTCGCCGGCTGCAGGGAGCGGCAGTGAGCGGACAGAGAGGAGGAAGCTGCTTTGTTGCCACCTGCTGATGGATAATGACATAACCAGAGTCTGTTGAACTTTGACTCCTCCTAAGTTTAGATGAATCCAATGTATCCTCTGTATCTCATGCTACTCCTGAGGTTTCCTGAGCTTTGCCTTTAAATAAGGTCATTCAACACCCCTGATTTAACCTGTGAATAGACATTTTCTATATTTGACTGCTCTGGGTGGTCTTATGGAAAAAAATATAAGAAATCAAGAAATCTTAACAGTTACAAGGTTTGCATTTTCACATTTCCAGACCGTTAACCGTGTAGTCTTCTCACTGTGAGGTGTCTCAGACTCCTGAAGACCATGGGTCATGCTCATTTTAATTTATGACTCTGTTTTTGTCTAAAATGCCATGCATACCAGGCTGTTGAGTAACTACAAGAAAATAGATCGCCATAAATAAGTTTTGTATCTAACTTGGTGAAACCTGGCAGAAGGTTTGTTGACTCTACTTATAATGATGAATTTGTTTAGAATAAAAGTGCCTCAGTGTGTCAGAGGTTCATTTAGGCTACATATTACATATAATATATATTGAAAACAGTACAAACTGTAGGCCTATTATATATACTGCACACTCAAACAGTCCTCTCTGCATCACAACTTGGTGATCACAACATTATCAGTCTGAGCTAGTTCAGTTCAAAGAGTTAATTCCAAAGCTAAACCAACATTTCCTTTTCCACTATATGTAATATTTTTGAGTATTCTATGGCAAATTTAAAAAATTTAATAAATTGATTAAACGTTTTCTTTTTTTAATTGCGCTTGTCCCATCTTTCATTTCTCCAGTACAGTGGAAATCATTTATAATGATCATGGTTACAGTGATGATCTGTCTGCGACATAAAGAAAAAGGAAGAAAAATTAATAATCATGTCTGTAGTATCAGTCATCAGTTTGACCCAGACAGATGTGATCACTATAAGAGGAATCTGCTATGTTAACATGCACTTACTACGCAGATTGAACTACATACTCAATTATACGTCATACATCCTACTATTATAGGCATGTTTGAAATAATGCATGACCGAATGTACTGGTCATACTTATTGTGTTATATTCCATATTCATTTCCACATTTCAGTGCTCAGTTTTTGTGGATAGAATTTTTCAAACCTCAAAACCAGAGTTTAGTTTTTTAAGATTCAGATTTTAAAAATAGATCATTTGTAATCTGATTCTAGTGAAGTGTAGACATGCGTGTTGTAATGCGGTTAAAATCTTTAGTTTCAGTAAATGGCCACAAGGTGGTGCTAATGTTTTCATAGGCAGAGAACAATCCCACCACCACAGTTTCCTCTGACAACAGTGCCACAAAATGACCTTCAGATCTATTCAAAACTCTCAACTGTTCTTTTTGCAGAGGTGTGGATCTTTCATGACTTCTGCCTCATTGTGCTCAGTAACAATAATTCATGAAAACAACAGTGATTTTTCAGACAGCTGTAAATGATTGGCTTGGCACATCGAACCTACATCTTGAGGTTTAGTATCATTTTGTTCTCTGTCTTGGTTTAAAACTTTGAGTCAGCAGCACCCAGGTCTCACCTTAAAAGGCAAAAAGCTTCATGTGAAAACAAACACAGACGGCCTCTGAATGCATCTTCATCAGGAAATCATTTTAAGGTGAGCACACACAGGTTTCTTACAATCATTATTCATCCATGTAAAAGAATGCATCACAAGTCATTATTATGTAAGCAGTTAAATGCTTTAGTTATGGAGTGAAGCTATAAGACCTAAGTGATATCTCTAAAGAAAGAGAACGACTAAATACATTCAGTCAGCCTCTAGTCAAGAGCATCCACAAGACACTTGGACTTATAAATCTCGAGGAGTCACATTTATAATGCTTAATGACTGTTTCTATGCATCAGAAAACATTGTGTGTTTTAAGTGTAGTCATAAAGGATTATGAGTGCAGTATATGTCACTATGGATGCCGTTATAATATATTTTAGATGGTGTCCTTAAATGAAGTGTCTCTTATTCCCATTTTCTTTTACTTTACGTATTATGTTTGGTATCTTTGAAGACTTCAGTTCAGCTGGCTGATACAGAACTTGCCCACTAAGTTTATGAAGGTGCAGCAACAGGTGGATCTGAGGACAAACTTTTCTCACCAGGAGTATTCAGACACCATGTGACGACTTGATTCTGCTCAACTCAATGACAACCACACAAACGAAATAACCACTTCACACAAACACACGAATAGCATTTATAAAATTTATTTATATAGATATATTCATCTATAAAGTTATGTATGATAGTATGTATATATTTATATAGAAATCTATGCATACTGCAATCCTTTCACAGAGAACAGAACCACATGTCAGCAATGTTAACACAATGACAGAAGCTCTGGGTACTTAAAGGCCAGACATTCTGGATTCACCGACAGGGGACAAAAAAAGATGGCATCGCAAAAATATCTGAACACCAGCAACTCGGCTGTCACCTCCACTCAGCTAATTTCTTTCAATTACAATCACTTCAGTGATATTACAATCATATTCTATGTGGAATAGTCCTACCTATTCAGCTTTAACTACACTCAGCTAAACGTCTGTACAGTTCGTAAAACAGAAAATAACTTTATTCAAGCATGTGGGAGCTGCTGGTGACCGCGAGACGTTCTCTCTGCCGTCCAGTGACGGCGACGTCTGGCGTCTGACTCGACCGCTAAGCAGGTAGGAAACGCATGACAGCAGACACTGGAGCTCAGAAATGTTTTTTTTTTTTTCTTTAAGGAAAATATATATGTGTAAGAGAAGGGGGAAATGTACATCCAAGATGTTCAAACAAGTTGAAAATTTGATTTCGTTTGATTCAGTGTTCCTCTATTTCCGACGATCCATGTGTAGAAATCAGCAAGCAACAGAGTCACACTGATACATTTGATTTGTCACAATGCCCAAATAATTTAGAAAAAAAAAAAAGACATTTAGAAAATGACGAAACTTGACAAAAACACAGCATAGCACGTAAACAACTGCATGAAAAGCCTGAAATAAGAAGTCGCTTCCTTTTGGCTTCCCCAATTCATTCGAATTAAGCAACATTCTCCGATTTGTGACCAAAGTGGAAAGCTCATTTTCGTCCGCTCTTCTTTGAGAATTCGACCTCGTCAGTCATTCAGTGTCCAGGGGGGGATTGATTTTTTTTTTTTTTTTTTAAAACAACTTCCCCTTTATCGCACGAGTACACCACCTATTCAAATGAGTGTGTCTTTGAAAAGTATACACAAGTTTCATGACTCCTCACTATACAGCTCAAATCAAAAAGCAGTCACATATTGCACTATGAATGCAAAAATACCAGTCTACACTATACAGAAAAGTGCTTCTACGGTTTGTACAGTTGCAAACATACAGTATGCTACACACAAACACAAGAAACATGTACATCACTCAGTGTGTCTGTATGTATGCATTACCATCACACAGGCTGTTACGCCCTACAGTACAGTACAAGAACATTTTATGGTCTTCTTCCCCCTTCAACTGTCAGGTCCGAGCTTTAGTTCAGTTTGCACACTGAAGGAACGGGACCCAAAGCCTCACGGGAGAAGTGTGGAGGTGCAGGTGTGGTTGGGGTGGGAGGGGAGGCCAAGCCGGTGGTCCGCTTTGGCCTCCAGGTCCGGTTTAAGGGCCGTTACAGTCTGCGTTGGGGCGTCAAGTACGAGAGGAAACTTCAGGAATGGACCTTGAAGGCCAGCAGCTCCTCAGAGTGCATGTTGTTGAGCGAGCGCAGGTCGGGCAGTTTGAGCAGCAGCTTGGTGAAGATGGCCGACTCGTTGGGGTGGTTCTTGGTGATCAGGCTTCGCAGGGCGCGGATCAGCGTCTCCTGCAGGGCCTCCACCGAGTTCACGTTCTCTATGCCTGAGCGGTCTGAAAGGACAGCGGAGGGGTTAAGTTTTGTACTCGTGAAAAAGTGTTGAACAAAACAATCAGCACAGTTTCACCTCCTCAGTCAAAGGTCAAAGAAAAAGCTAGAGGCTAGAGAAGATGATGTGCGTTCATATCATCATCTTTGCCAAACAGAAACCCACCTGCAGAGACCAGAACCACAGCTGTGAAGAGGCTCATCTCCTCCTCGCTGAGGCCCAGGTTGATGAGCTTCTCGCTGAAGTCGAACATGGAGTTGAGGAGGTCCCCGGCCCCCATGGCCCTCAGAGCGTCTACGCTGTACTTCTTCCCACCGAGGAAGGTGACGGTTCGGTCCTTCACGTCGAAGAGGGAGGCAAAGCGAACCACCAACACCTGCAGAACGGCACCCGGTCAGTGTGGCTCTCGATGGGAGCTGAGAAATGAGCGGCCTGAGGAAAGGTAACGTACCTCAAAGGTGCCGGCCTTCAGCAGGCTGACCTGGTCGGGCTGGGACAGGTCTCTGAAGCCCGGGATCTTCTTGGCAAACTCCACCACCTCCCTGACAGCGGGGGTGAAGCTGTGGGAGAACTCCTCCCACACCTCGTGGCCAGACTTCTGAGGGTCCACATGGGGAGACGTGTTCATCGGACAGACCTGAGGGCAGGACGGAGGACAGGAATATAACACTGTTTGTTCTGAGGAGTCACAGACAAATTAAAGCTGCATAACATTTTTATATCAACAGTGTTTTTAATGACGATGAGGGGAGTGTAATGTGTCTCTGTGTCCCCGTGGGCTGTAAACAGGCAGCTCTTTGTTGTAACAATATGTCATATCAGTTGCATAAGGTGAGAACATGCTGCGTTTGATTTGCTGCCCCCAGGTGGCCAAAAAGGTGAATTCACGCTGATTTCAGTTGGGGACAAAAGACAATGACAAATAGAAGGCTGCATCTCTGCGTTGGTGCTTTGACTGTACACATCACTCCTGTTCTCAGATCAGTGCACTGCCTGTCATTTCATTTCTCCATGATTCAATTTTCTAGTAGTATATTATTCTATTTTCTAATATCTATTTTCTTTATATCTCAATTAAAACATAGTGAATTGGCTTGCAATTCAAACAGTTTGTAGAGTTTATCTGTATCGTTCTCTTCATCTTACCAGATGCATCCTGTTGCCTCCTCTCCACAGGGGCCCACTGTGGGCTCCAACAGCGGGGCCCTCTGTGGGTGGAGCTCTGAAGGCTCCGTGTATGTAGGCTGGACAGTGGCTGGTGGCAGCGCTCCTGGACAGTCTGAAGGGACAGTGGTTGGCAGAATTGTCATCCTGACTCTGGGGGCCCACACTCGGTTGGGGATCCTGAGCTGCCATGGTAACCAGGTTGTTGTGGTGGTTCCAGGTGTCCTGCTGCTCCTCTGTCCGGTGGTTAGTGGTGTTTTTGGCGGGGCCACCGTCCAGGGAGGCGGTGGGGCGCGGGGCCTCGGCCGCCAGGCTGCTCTGCTCCTGGTTGTACATGAAGGTCTCCTGGTGGGCCCTGGTCACCGAGCCGATCACCTCCTCCTCGCCGCTGTCTGACGCGCTGGGCGACGCCGAGCTCGGGCTGGTGTCCATGGCCACGGCGGGCTCGGGGTCGGAGCTGGAGTCCGACTGGCTGGATGGAGAGCAGGAAGGGGCGGGGCCGGCGTCCTCGGAGGTAGGTTCTGTGGCACTGGCCGGCAGCGGTTTGCTGATAGGCAGCGTTTGGCTGCTGTGCAGCTGACTGTGCAGCTGGCTGTTGTTCATCATGTTGTTCATGGCACTCTGCATCTCCAGCAGCATGCGTTGCTTCTCCCGCTTTGGGATCCGGCCAAAACGCACGGCTGAAGTGAGGAGAGAATCATTTCAGGATTCACCTTCATTTTTTTAAACAGTTGAGTTATAAGTTCTGCAGTAGTGAGTCATGTTATCAGCTTCATTATTAAAGGGGTACTGCTTCAATTTGACACATCAAGGCCATGTTATCTTGAATTTAATATTTTTAATATCAAAGCATAAAGCGTAATCTTGTGTTTTTTTTCTTACACTATGTAAGCCATGCTTCTAAATGTGTAATATAATGCTACGGGTTGGCAACAATAGAGGCTGAACCAATAGAAGAGAAAATCCTAAATAATACACGTTTACATCAACCACTGCAGTTATTAGGAGCTGGTTCATTGAGTTCAGCAGCTGGTGGGGCTCATTTTCCAGATGAGCTCCATTAAACCATTACAGAGGGCGAAGATGCAGCAATATGATGCCACTACAAAAGTACCAGTCAACCTCAAACTGTAAAACTGTAGAAAAGGCTTCTTTATTTCAACATTTATTTGCGTCTTTGTATCACCAACTATCTATATTTTATCTGTAGACCAATTTCTCTACCTATTTAATAGCTGACAGCGATTAGCAGATACTCACAGTCTCTGGACATCCCCACCATCAGGCATTTCTTAAAGCGGCACTGCTGGCAGCGGTTTCGGTTGATCCTCATGATGGGGCAGCTCTCATTCTTAAGGCACTTCTTATACTGGATGTTCTGCTGGATGCTCCTCCTGAAGAAGCCCTGTGTGCCCACAGAGACAAACACTGTGATACAGAGGTCACGCAAATCACACACAGAGGAGGGAGATAACTGTGTGGACAAATCTGCATTAGACTGAGGTTTGATTCAGATACTCGTAGTTTCTGCATGTTCATATCTAATCTTTGTTTTGTTTATTTTTAACCTGGTTTTATTACTGGTTCACCAACATCAATGTAAAATGAGTGTGTGTGTGTGCGTGTGCGTGTGTGTGTGTGTTGCTTCTCTTGAGGCGCACTGTGGTGCGTTCGCTCCCCACAGTTATCTAGGCCACACAGCAACGTGAAGTATGAGGGGCGACTGATATAAATATGGGGAGAGTGAACTAGTTTCACTCTGGCTGTTGCTGCACAGATGGCTACGCGGGCGGTGACCCACTTCAACTACAGCCCAAAGTCACTGCAACCCCCATCACTGCAGCGAAAACCTTTCAGATTCAGTGTCGTGTGTGTG
>JAOXYL010000048.1:2000002-2010841 GCA_028564955.1 Terapon puta
GTCTTACAGGCTTCACTGAAACTAACTATATCAGCAACTCTGAAATTCATAGCCGCAGCAATTATTAGATTCTATTTAAACAGAAATAATAAATGAACCAACCTTTCCCCCTCTCACACACTCGCCCCGCGCTATCACTCATACCCGGGCCGCCTTTTATCACTTGTGTCAAAAGGACATCTGTTGGTCGCCGTACATCGTTGACGTCGCTGGTTTGTTTCCACCTGGACACCTTTGTTACGTGTTATCAGCAATCAATCCACTCATTTCTCATCTGTATTGCTACCGTCTATTAACTGAGGCCGAACGCTAAAAAAAAATTGCCTAGAGACAAGAAAAACTAATGTCATATCACTGTGTTAAAGGCCACTGCTGGATAGGGAGGTTGGTGCTGGTATAATGGTTCACTGGGTATACTGGGTTTGAAATATAGATGCCTAGAGCACAGGATGAAAACAAACAAACAAAAAAGAGATTAAGAAGGAGCTGCTCTCCCTGGTGTGAGGTTCTCCGTACTCTGGGACTGAAGGATACGGTGCCGGCTGAAGAAGCGAAGGTGCAAAGACGTCACTTGCGCAATTACCACAGAATGAAATGGAGAGTACATCACGGGTTGATGCTACAGAACAGGGGTCGGTGTTTGCCTTTAAACTGCTCTGTAGAGGAACGACTGCACACAACTCACTTGGGGAGGGAAGAAAAAAAAAAGACATACATTTGCAAAGGAGCCTGTAATACAATCTCAGCGGTTATGGAGTCGTCCTCGGCTCGAGTGCGCGCTGTGTAATTTTATCTGCAGTTTTTCCTGAGGTGGCACATCTTTGACGGCTGAAGCAGGGGGGGACCCGTCAGGGAGAGCGGCGCGATGAACGAGTCCGGGGGAATCCAAAAGGGAAAAGGCGGCGATTACACCGCCAGCTCCTCGCGGCCCGGATAGCGCGGCGTCTCCAACCGAGCGCTCGCTTTCTCCGGCGCTCCACAGCTCGTTGCGTTTGATAATCCCCCGAGCCACCGCGAGCGCTAAACTATTACATTCTGCATGCCTTGACAAATGCAAATAACTCAGTATCATCTGAGTGCAGTTTTTATGATGGAAAACAGCGGCTTTGGCTTGTGTGCGGGGCGGCCGGTGATTTATTACAGGAAGCGGCGCTGAAAAGCAACTACATAACACTGTGCCTGTCAACCTCCCTATAAAGCGGTAACCCCCGAGGTCCTTATTTTTTATGTTGTAGCCATCTCTGGTGATAGGAAGTCATCGCTGTATTTATTTCAAACAGTCTGTGTCGTGGCTGAAGCGTATAGTGCATCGCTTCCTTTGCGCTACAGGCTTTTTTTTTTTCTCCCAGCAAATACCTGCTGCAGAATATTTACAAGAGCCACCGCAGAGGCTTTCATTAAAGTAGTCCTGTGGATCCCAGGGAGCTATGACACGGAAAGACAGTAGTTATCGGCCACAAGCTTTCCAAAGTGAGGACTTGGTTTAGTTTTATATTTAGTTTTGTGCCATTAAGACTGCTGATACTGTCCAAGTCATATTTTCCCTGGGACGGCGGGCAGAGAAGGGCGCTTGTTTTTCTCCCACGTACGACCTTTAGGATGTCAGTGCGCTTCAATCAGAGTGGTTGTTGGATGCTCAAACGGCGTCTGAAAACCCATCAGATGTCCTGAGTTTTGTAACGCTCCAAAGCTGGACGCGGTCTCTGTTTTTAGGTCTTCAAACAGATACTTCTCCCTTCGTATGCAACAGCAGCGAGCCCAAAGAACACGACATACTTCATGTTCCAAACGTTGGACCAGTTAGACACGATGATAACTGAGGTTGATTTATAGTAAGGAGTCGCAACACTGTGTATCCCTGCGAGGAGAGTGTGTGCAGTTTTCTCCATTTGAATGATTATTATGTCTCTGCCCTTTCTATGGCGGCAGGCTTCTCAACCTGCCTCTGAATGCAGCCATGCGGAACAGTTATTAATACTTTAGCTTTCAGGGGAACCCGAATGAAAAGTCGCAGAAAACTGGTTTGTTTAAAGCACTCCCCCGCCTTAGGGGCCCTGTACTCACACACCTGCATTTAGAGCAGATGTATGAAACTCAATTTCATTCATTTCAATAGAATGGCTGCAATCTGTGGATTAACTTGTAGCTGTGAAGTAAATCCACATGGAGAGTTTGTGCAGAGTTCATCTGCTGCACCTCTGATCTCTGATGTAACAACACAAGTAACACTTCCTTTCTACGACCTTACTTTGGTGCGCAGACAGCAACCAAGCATCCAGCAATATCTGCTGTATGTCACAAAGACACACTTTTTTCTCTTCTTCTTTCATTCTTCTGTACGGCCTGGCTGGACTCATTTGATGACACTCTCATGGCTCCACCCTCTCTTCACAATTTGATTATAATACACATTGTGCACTCTTATGATTAGAAATCAAGATATGAAATTAAAGCGTCCTTTAAAAGCGACCTCTAGCAGGCGCGCTCATCTACCACCTATTGTTGCTGCAGCTGCCAATAAGTGGCACAGTGTGGAGAATAACGACGTCTCTCTCAGCAGCTCTGGTATCAGCATCAACACACGAGCTGGACTGGCTGCGCTGCCGGGCGGGCCCATCGGCCAATCAGATAATAACGGCTGTTCCGTGCCATCACCCTGTGATGTCTGATGCCAGCCTGCCATGAACCGGTTAGAAGCTGAGCGAGAGCCGTGTTACATCAGGGAACCGGGGGAAACATCACGGACGCCTTTAAAGTGAAAATGTCTGGCGCTGGTTCACCACCTCGCGCTAATCCCGACACTTCGGGTCATTTTCCAACAGCCTTCAAGATGTGGTGGGGCAAGAAGGGGGAGCGAGGCAATATGTTGGTGGTAAAACCCAACAGAGGGGTGACGCGTGTAAACACGGCCGACGTCCAAACAGCCATCGACACGTAATGCGGCACATTCTGGATTAATTACAGCATATTCAAAGGATCACCTTCAGTGCTCTCCGGGAATAGCGCGAACAGGACAGAGCGGCGTTCGCCCGCTGTGGTAGCATTAACTAGTGCTGAGGCTTGACAACAAGACGTTCAATAAACGGAGAAAGAACCATTTAGTCAGCATTTAGTGTCTGCCGGGGCCCTCTCAGGAAAACTCCTCCAAAGCACAGGAGGTGCCGCCTTTATGTGCAGGGGTTTGTTGGGGAGAATTAAATACAAGTCAGCCGCTGAGTGGACAGAGAAAATAATGTCACCCACACAAAATCAAACCTCATTAGCTCGGGCACTAATGACTGTTTTCATTATCGACTCGTTGCTCAACTATTCCTTCACTGAATAACATAAAGAAACACCCCCATTATCATTTCACAGAGCACAGGGTGACATTCTCAGACGTCTCCTTTCGTCCAACCAGCAGTTCAAAACATAGAAGTCATTCATTAATTTAGTATAAAAATACACACTGGCCTGTTAAACGACTTTATCTATTCATATCAAGAATTTATCAGAATTTAATTGATAATATTCTGCTGATTGACTAATAATTATCTATCAGTAGCCTCATCAACAGAGTCTGTGCTGCCTTGATTGGCAGATGATCTCTGGAACAAGCAGAACATGGCACCAGCCGGAGAAACAAATCACCAGCGCGAGCTAGTGACAGATGACCACTTGAGCGGCTGAGCGGAGCCTCCGGGGCAGAGCGGGCCGGCGGCCAGCGGAGGACAAAGTCGGCGCGGCGTATCTACCTCTTGGCGCTGGTGGAGAGCTTGGCGGCCGTCTTGCTGGAGATTTTGGCCTCCTTCTTCTTGGGCTGAGTCTGGTCCCGCTGCTCGGGGCCCGGCTGCTCCGGCGGGGCCGCCTCCCTCTGCTCGGCGTCCGAGCTTCCCCCACTGGTGTTGGGGCTGTCGTCCGGCCTCTGCTGCACCTCACTGGACATGCTGACACTGCACACACACACACACGAATACACACACAGTGTTATGCGTCCACACTGAGCATACAATGGGTCTGCTCTCTCTTTACTGCTGCTTTCATCCGGGTGCATCAAATCAAACGCTGATACCACTGCTGCTGTTTGAATTGTAATTGTGGAATAAATTTGTAATCATAACCAAGTCATTTCTGCTGTATCAAAGACGAATTACATTAACTAGATGATCTGATTTAACGGTGGCTGCGACTAATAACTGTTCCCATTATAGCCTCATCTGTTTATGGATGAGATTACAAAACAACAGCTCCTTGAAATCTGAGCAAACTCAATCTGCTGATGAGGACGCTGCAACGGCTCGGGACCGTTCTGCAAAACTCCTCCGAGGTCGAGAAAAGAACCGTCAGCCGTGATCCGTGAATAGATTTGTCTTTAACGTGACAAACGGCCGTCACGAGCTCACAGTGACGCTCTTTTCCGCGAAGCAAAGGAAAGTGGCGACCCATCACATCTGAGACGTACAAACCGGTGAACGTGAGCCGTGTGCTCTTCATAAAGGACTTCAGGGAGACATCCAGCAGCATCCTGGTGGCTGGGGCGCCGACCACGAACCACGGTGACCTTTGGTGCCGTCATTACTCATCTCTCTCTCTCACTTCCTGTCATCTGCCTATTATCGATCGATAGAATATTTGTGGCAACAATTTTTATCTGGGGTTAATCTTTAAATAACTTTCATTTCATACGCTTGACTTTCTTGAATGGGAGTATTTTACTGGTTTTGTTCCTCCCTCTGGCAGTAAACTGGATATTTCTGAGTTCTGAACATGTGGAAATGTCACCACGGGCTTTGAGAACTTGAGATGTTTTTTTCCTCACTGATTGGCACATTTAATGGATCAAAGCAGTAATGAGGAGAACAATGGTTCTCTGATAAGGAGAACCACTGCAGCCCAGCTGAGGTCAGTCCTCCTGTAGAGGGGTTACTGTGGACATGTTGGGGGGGGGGGGGCTCAGATCTTTTACCACTCATCCTCAGAATCAGCCGAGCCGAACATCTGCTGGTCACAAGGCTCGAGTCTCCATAATAAAAGACACCGACAAGGTCACGTTCAGTAAATCCAATTCATCCGTCACCGCGCGCGTGCGTGTGAGTGCGCGCGTGCGTGCGTGTGTGTGTGTGTGAGTGTGAGAGAGCCTCAAGGTGAACGCCTCTATTTACACTCCCGGGTCCGGTATGAAAAATGTATGATACAGACGAATGAGTGCGGGGGCGCTTGTGCCGGGCTGAAACGAAGACCAGGTTGGACAGAGGTGAGACCGGGCTGCTCGGTGAACGTCACTCTGCTCCTGACGTGTGACGAACAGCCGCGACAACCCCGCGAGGCAATTAGCTGCAGCTGGTGGCGAGCTGATGTGGGAGATGACTGGAGGATTTTTTTTTTTTTTTTTTGGGGGGGGGTGTCGTCAGGTGGGGACAGACGCAGAGCTGCACACACAGCTCGCCCCTGACACACCAGATTGGACATGTTTGTTTTTTTCTTTTCTTTCTTTTCATTTGTTTTTGTTGTTCAGGTGCGAAACTGTCAAAACACCCGAGCCGTGAACGTGAACCTCGGGGAGCCTTTTCCTAAAACTGTGGCCTAGAGAAAATCACACCCCAGAGAGAGAGAGAGAGAGAGAGAGAGAGAGAGAGAGAGAGATGAGCTCCCTTCCCTTAATTGAGCAGCCCAACGTGTCAGATTCTCTTGAAACACCGCCGTGAACGCAGCATATTAAAGAAAACGACGTGTCTACTTCACTGACACCGCTGGTCTGGCTCGTGGATCTCAGCGGATGGAGGCTGGTGGGACTTCCTGGGGGAGGGTGAGGAGGGGGGAAGGGGGTGACTGGACTTCAGTGCTGTTTGGGTGCAGAGGGAGGCCGACTTTAACAGCACCCCACAGCGTGTCCGTGAAGTACACACGCCCCACACGGTTAAAGAGGAGGAGGAGGAGGAGGAGGAAGGGAGGGGGGGTAATAAAATGAGTGGGGTTTAAGGGGGAGTCCGGAGAGGCGGCAGCACGCAGGAGAGGGGGTGATGTGAAGGACCTCCCCGACACACACACACACACACACACACACACCAACACACGAGACATGTTGATGTAGACGGAGCCCGGTGAGGAAACAACAGTATCACATATCTAACCCCTCCGCCAAACCTGCTCCAGCACAAAAGGCAGAATGGATGCCCCCCCCACCACCACCACCACCAACCCACCCCTCCTCTCCGAGTACCACCGCCCCCTCCCTCCAGGAGATAACCCAACAAACCTCCGCTGGGGGAGCGGGGCGGCTCTAATGGAGGATAAAAGGCTCGACTCACCTTTCGAAGCGGGCTAGGGGGGCGGCGGAGGGGCAAATGTGCTGTAATGTCCGCTGTGTGTTCAGTAATCCGTCTGACTGGCTGTCCGCTGCTCCGACTGACTGCTGGAGAATGTGACACACCGACACCGTCAGGCGCGCCGTCGGTACGGGCGCTGCTTCCTGTCACCGCTGACAAAATAAAAGCTCCTCACAGCGCACCCTCTCTTTTTTTTTCCAGACACCCGAGTGAGAGTTAATGATGAAGTCAGACTGGGTCTAAAATGGGAACAGCTTAAAACACAGCTATTTGACTTACTGTGATGTGTAGAACTGTATTAATCTGATTTATAATAAGAAACTTAAATAAATTATTGTGCCAGAGATTGCCCAAATGTACAACAAACTTAAAAACAAACAAAAGGGTTAACAAATGTAAAGTGTATAAGAAGTACATGCTGGAATAAAATGAATGGCAATTAAGAATAAGAATAAAAGTAGTAGGGTTGGGGTTAGAAAAAAAACTGAGAAAAAAAGCTTATCTGTGTTTTTTGTCACGTGAATTCCCTCTCCTTTCATCAGTATATTGCGGTTTTATTTTGTCTTGAATAACATGTTGTTTGTTGGAGAATCAATTCATCGAGTAACATTTGTCACCACACCTAAAGTCATTTTTACAGTCTGTTGGCTGATTCTGAACAAAGATGAACAATAATCTCCTGAATAGAAAACTATGTGTTAACTGCACCTTTGACAGGTGGAAGAGAAAATTCGGATCTTGCATACTTGGTGCTAATATAAGAAATAATTAGACATTTCACAAAATATTAATGCACCAGTGTTTCCATTAATGCATACATTATCTATATGCTTATACTGACATCTGGTCGCGGGGGTTCTGGAGCCAATCCACTTTCTTCAATTGAATAACACATTACCACACACCCCTGTAGTCTGTTCATTTTCTCATTTTCTCCGACGAGTCTTTTATTTTTGCACAGCGGACTCTCTTCCGGTCTTTCCGTTGGTTGGCATCGGCTTGACTCTTCGGTCCGCCTCCGTGCGCGCTCCCCACTCGAGTCCGCGCAGCCTGTGCGCTGTGTGCAGCGAGGAGGCTGTGATGAGAGTGTGGACTACAAAGGAAGTGCAAAGAGGAGGAATACGGCGCAGGCTGCCCTCCGTCTCCCCTGACAGAGTGTGCGTGTGTGATTCCGGAGTCAGTCTCCGACATGTTAATGATCCACAGCCCAGGTGGTCCGCTGTTACATCGAGACTTGACCGTGATGTCGAGGCTCTGGTGACCTGCTGCTGTGGAGAGCCAGGGGCCAGATGTTGACCGCCACCTCATTATTATTCATGTGAAGCGCCTGTGCTAGTTAATACACTTCAAATGATCAGAAGCGTTAAAACACACCAAGTGGACCCCGAAATATTTAAATGACTATAAATTAACCACTGAATGGATCCGCTGTTTCTACCAAATTGTGTAATTCTGGCACTGTCCGTATCACACTCTTCTTTTACACTTATTAATCGACCTTTTAAGAACACTATTGTCCATGTGTTTTGACGGTCAAATCACCACTGCGGAACCTTTGAATGGTCGGTGTTTCTCCGGGCACACTTCAGTGACGGACGCTAGCTGCTCAACATGCGCCATTGAAAACAAACGTAGCCGACACGGCGGGCTGCTTCATTCAGCCGCTAGCTTCAGTGAGTTAATTGGTATTTAGTGTACACACCGCACATCCCTAAAAAATGGAGACTATTTTAGAACAGCAGCGTCGCTACCATGAAGAGAAAGAAAGGCTGATGGACGCTAAAACTAAAGAAATGTTACACAAGAAGTCCACGGTAAGATGAGCCTTTTATGCTAGCGCTAGCACTGGCTAACGAACTACTTCAAACACCCGCAAGTTGATTTGTCTTTTCATTTTTATCTTTCCTCTTTTGACAGCTGCGAGAACAGATCAACTCTGACCATCGAACAAGAGCGATGTTGGATGTAAGCAGGGTTATTTTTCATTTGTTTGCAATGGTTAGCACCGGCTGGCTAACGTTAGCACTGTTTTGTATTGTATACCGGCAGCTTTTCACTGAGCTACAGGTGACATATTAGCGCAATAATATCACCTATAGAGACAAAGAGACAGACAGTGTGCATGTAAGAATAGATTTTAAATTTAAACATGTGCTCAGCTCTTCTAGAGTGTCACCGCTGTACAATGATATCCTCAGAAAACTCAACTTGTGAGCATGAGAATCTTTCCCAGTGTGAGCAGGATAATATTCTGACAACTCTTAAGAGTTCTTCAGTCATTCTGTTAAACTCAGATGTAAGGTCACTACGTGTGTTTCGCTTTGATAAAAACAGCCTTGATCTTTTCACAGAGATATATGGAAGTGAGCGCAAACCTCAGAGACTCTTATGAAGACAAAGATGGGTAAGTTTCTTCACCGTGACCATCTTAACTTATGTACACTTGTATTAGAATTACAGATGTGCTTTTGAGACTGTGGTTCTTAATTTGTGTCAGACAGATTACTTCTTTCTGTATTTTCACTAATATGGAAACAGGAACCTTATTTATAAAATCTTTAAGTCATTCATGTGTCTATGTTGAATTATTATGCATGTGCATATTATGTCTGTTACCCTGAGCAATTTTTTTTCCCCCTGTGTTGACAGAATGAGACGGGATGAACTTGCTGCCATCTCAGGACCAAATGAGTTTGCAGAGTTCTACAACAGACTGAAACAGATCAAAGAGTTTCACAGAAAGCACCCGAATGAGGTAGTTAATCACCTACTCCTGAATGGTTAACTTAAACTTTTTGAAAGTGAATATTAATGGTAATGCTGTCTTGTGCCTCTTTTAGATTTCCATCCCCATGTCTGCAGAGTTTGAGGAGCTGATGAAGGCCAGAGACAACCCCAGCGAGGAGGCTCAGAGTGCGTTTGTTACCGTTACATCTAAACAGAAGCATCACAGCATGAGTTTAATTTGTCACTCTGTCTTTGTCGTGGTTGTCTTCACCAAGCATAGATACTTCCTGATAATTAGTCCTAACAAAGGTGTTCATCAGCTGCCTCCTTCCTTTTCAAAGTTGAGTGCAAGTCCCCACTAAAGCAGTTACAGGGAGGATAGCTCTTAGCTTTCAGATATCTTTGGCAGCAAAAAGCTCCACAATGTTCACCAGCGAACTGGTCAACACACACACACACACACACACACAGACCACCTGGATTATTTTCAACCATTTCTTGTGAGCAGTATATTATCCATGGGAATAGTTCTGCATTTCCACGGAGGTGACTGCTGAGTTGTCTGAGTTCAGCTGACCAACATAAAGATCTACCTCATTTAAAACTAGCCTGGACCAGTGCTAGCTGGCTAACACACTCGTGGTTTTGTGAGACAGGCCCAAGTTCTCTAATGGATGATTGAAACTGTGTGTACCTTCGACAGACCTGGTGGAGTTCACTGACGAGGAAGGATACGGACGCTACCTTGATCTCCACGACTGCTACCTGAAGTACATCAACTTGAAGGGAGCAGAGGTTATGATCCTTTTACAATCTGCATCATTTGTTTTTTCCCTCCAAACTGAACCTTTTAGGTTTTTTAACTCCCTGTGTTGTCTCTTTCTATAGAAACTGGAGTACATCACTTACCTGTCTTCATTCGATCAGCTGTTTGACATCCCCAAGGACAGGAAGAATGCTGAGTACAAAAAGTAGGTCCATCATGCTTATTCTCCTCAGAGCTGTCTGCTAACACATCAAAGTACCTCAAAGTAGAATATATGTTCAACATTTCATCAATTCTTTCCTCAGCAATTCATAAATAATATCTGTATAATTTCTATAGTAATCGTACAGATTCTGCTTGTATTGTGCTGTTGAACTAACACCTGCTGTGGTGGTTGTTTGTGAAGGTATTTGGAGATGCTGCTGGAGTATCTACAGGACTACACAGACCGGGTCAAACCTCTACTGGACCAGAATGAGCTCTACGGTAAAGTGCTGTCAGACTTTGAGAAGAAATGGGACAACGGGACCTTTCCAGGCTGGCCTGTAAGTTCTAACAAGCTCTTCATGTGAGGTGATGGGTGGACTTTTGGTTTTATTATCTCCTCTGACCTGATGTGGCTGTTTTTTGTTCCTTTTTTGACATTAGAAAGAGACGAGCAGTGCTTTGACACATGCTGGAGCTCATCTGGACCTCTCTGCCTTTTCTTCTTGGGAGGTGAAACATTAAGTGCTCATACTTTAAACATTAATATGAATACCGAGTTTGCTAATTTATGCTTTTACTCATGTGTGTTTATGCTCCTTTTTTCCCCACACAGGAGTTGGCTTCTTTGGGTCTGGACAGATTGAAATCTGCTCTCATGGCGTTGGGGCTGAAGTGTGGGGGGTGAGCATTGTTGCAGGAAACCATGACATTACAGCTGTGATCATTTTGAAATTGCACACCATTATACAACTGATGGTTCACTTTCTGGGTGCCCCCTGTTTCTGACCTGCACTACAGCTGAAGCGCACTAGTTATTGTTCTTGAGTGAGTTTT
>JAOXYL010000048.1:2080546-2093258 GCA_028564955.1 Terapon puta
TCTTTTTTAAGAGCATCATATAATAAGTGATATATTTGTATGTTTTAACCTAGTTTTTGTCTCTGATCATTGCACAGTTTAAAGGCGCTTTCATTCATTATTTTCGGGGGGCGGTGAAACAAGCTCAAAACAGAACACCAATGTGTTCACGCTTTATAAAGTTGTCATCGACACGTTTCTGGCCACCTTCTGGTCCAGTTTCAAAGAACTCCTGCGAGAGTGATCCAGCTCCGTGGCTGACAGATGCTCCGCCGTGCTCACCACACTCTAAGTCTGAATGCTGGTTGTCTGGAGCTCGGCAGGTAGTACACAGTGGGTTTACGAGAGCTTATTAAAATTTTATTTATTTAAAGCTGTCTGCTTGCTGCTGGGATCAGGGTAGATTAGAGGGAACCACGGCAACAAAGCTGCAAACCATAAAACTAAAACAATGAGCTGAAAGATGCTAAAATGCTCCGTGGAGCTGAGGGGGTCGACGCTTCATTCATTTGGTTTATTTTTAAATGCTTTTACACAAAACTCAATAAGAAAACTGATGTAGAAATGATCCTGTTTAAATATCATCTCTGCTTTGTGTCTGTATTCCGTGTCTCACTGTGGTCCTGCCATAATACACAGAGACAGTTAAAATGTCTTCAGCCCTGGTATTTCTTGTTCGGCACAGGGGACTTTGCTGGGACGATGTATGCCTGGAACCACAGAGGCCCCAAAAGGTTCCACTAAACTCATCAGCACGGGTCTGCATTCACAGGGAAAAACTGCAGGCCCAAGGCAGCGCTGCACCTGGGGGGCTGAAGGCAGGGGAGGATGTGGAGCTGAAAGCCTGCTGGGATTGCCTGAAGAGGACACGGAGACAGACGTGCGCGGATTCAATCTTTGTTTGCCGCCGTTGGTTCTCAGCAGGGTGTTAAAAAAGTCTGGATTCAAAGGAGAATCTGTCTTTTTCTCCCGAATGTGAGTCGCTCCAAACTCCAGACACATTTGCAAAAGAAAAACTGCATTTCTCTGGATCTAACAAAGCTGAAGATTGACAGCTGCAGGGGCATTAATAATTTATAGCTTGTGCTGGTTTTCATTTTACACAAAAGGAGGTAGCCCCAGAAAGCACAGTCCAACAAATAAGGAGAAACAGTGTGTTTTTTTTTTACCAACCCAATGTGATTCCAGCCTTCCAGCCCCACATACAGTTAGGCCCAGAAATATTTGGACAGTGACACTATCTTGGGCTTTGCATGGCACCAAATTGGCTTTGAAATAAAGCGACTAAGAAGCATCTGAAGTGCAAACTTTCAGGTTTAATTCAAGGGGCTGAACAAAAATATCCTATGAAACATTTAGGAAGTGTCAATCCTGCCTGAAACTTGGAACCCATGGACATCACCAAACACTGGGTCTCCTCCTTTGTGATGCTTTACCAGGCCTTTACTACAGCTGGCTTAAGTTTGTGTGTCTTTCTCCCTTAAATGCTCAATCTGGTCATTGACACAACCATTGCACAATATTCCACTTCTTTGCCTTTTGCTTTAAGTTTTGGGTCACAAAGTCCTGACTTTGCTGCATTTGGCTGAATCTGAAAGTATGTCCCCATACACTTCAGAATTCATCTGACACATCATCAGTAAACACTAGAGGCCCATTGGAAGCCATGTGTGCCCATGTCATCACACAGGCCATGTTTTCCAGAAGATGTGGTGTGCTTTGGATCATGAGCTCTTCTCCAAACGTTCTTCTTTCCATCATTCTGGTGCAGGTTGATCTTAGTCTAATCTGTCCAAAGACTGTTGTTCCAGAACTGGGCTGGCTTCTTCAGATGTTTTTGGCAAAGTCTAATCTGTACTTTCTATTTTTGATTAATGGTTTGCACCTTGTGGTGAATCCTTTATCATTTATTTATTTACTCTAATTAAGTCTTCTTTTTATGCTACACTTAGATACTGACACACATACTTCCCGGAGAATTCTCCTCACTTTTTTTTTTCTTCACCATGGAAAGCATCGCTTGATCATCCACCTCCACGTCTGGGCCTTTTTGAGTTCCTGAGCTCATTGATGCGATCTTTTTTTCTCTGAATGTCCCAAAGTGTTCATTTGGTCACTCCGTCTGATGGATTTCTTCTATTTTTCAGCCTCACCGTGGTTTGTTTCACATCCACTCAGAGCTGAACAACAGCTTCCAAGTGCAAATGCCACACCTGGAAGCAACTCCAGACCTTTTAACTGCTTAATTAATGACAGGTTAACAAGGGAAGAGCCCATGTAGCCTTCTGAGTCAATTGTCCAATTACTTTTGGTCCCTTGAGAAAGAAGCAGTTACACATTAAACCCTTCCTCCAGTTTAGATGTGAATACGCTCAAATTACAGCTGAGAGTCTGCACTTTAAGGGCATATTCATGATCTAACTGTATCCTTAATATATTAAAATGACAAAGCTTGTGTCACTGTCCAAATATTTCTGGGCCTGACTGTATTATATTTATATATTTATGGTTTATATGTTTCTCTAAAACACATGAAATAAGTTTCTCTGACTCTCGGGTACTAATGTGGGTACACATGACTCCAACACAACCTAACTAACATCTTCACCCAGACCACTGAGGAGGGCAACCTGAGGCCCAAGAGGAGGAAGAGCATTGAAGAACATCATCAATCCAGGTAGAGACATCCAAAAATATACACTGGGTGCACTGTTTCTTTCATGGAAAAGGGGTTTGATTGAATAGGTTCTTTTTGTGGCAGGAAATTCAACCCATCTTTCCTTTCTGTTGTCACAGAGGATGTGGATCTGTTGGACACTTCAGGAACCTGATCCAGACAGCAGGAGACAGTGAAATCGTGCTGATGCTCTGAAGTGCTGCTCTTATTAATTACGGCAAAGAAAGCGCAACAATATTGTGAAATGTTTTGTTATCAGATTGATTCAAGTACTATCATGAACAATATCATATGGCCAGTGTCTGTGTGAAGGCATTATAATGGCACCTTTCCACTCATTCCTGGCATAAATATTACTTTTTAGAAAAAATAGACATAATGATGTTGTCTTAAGGAAATTGAACCGAATGCAATTGAACTTGGTTATAGGTTTTTGAAGATGTAGGATGCAAAGCCTCCTAGTCAGTGGAGGTCTGTACAGGGAACTTCTTCCCACTATCCATAAGGGAGAGATCCTACTTAACACTACAGCAATGAACTTTCCCCCTGAGGTGGATGTGACACAGCCCCAGTCTTAACCTCTTAACCTCACCTCTGCATGGAGACATTACACTGCAAAGCCTCTGAAGGAACCTGGAAAGAAAAAAATCAAATAGAGGTCTGGGAAGAAGACAGCCATATTTCATATCTATAATACTGGAAACACAATCTCTTGCTCATTTCATTTGTATTTTTATGATGACTGTGTCATATATCCAGTCATCACTGATGTCTTTAATATAAATTTGACTTTTCAGTTATTGGTATACATTTTGTTTTCCAATAATGTTAGCTTGATAATGAGTTTGTTTGTCTGTTTATCTCTTAAAATAGATTTATCTTTAAACTTTAAGATAAATTATTTAGAATACTAATTCATATTTATTCATTTTTTTGATGAGTTGGTTGATACATGTGCCATCATGAACACAACAGTGAAATGTATATCATCAAAACACACATTGAAGGCGTTGAAATATTGTCAGCTGAAATATGGTGAAAATGTTAGCAAACAGTTGTTCATTTTAACCACCAAATTTAAGCCTAATTTTAACTCTTCTTTTAGCATCTCTTGGAGGCTTGATGCTGAAATCTGCTTTTGCGGGAAGAGGATAAAAACTCATAAAAACATCTGAGGAGCTTGGTGATGTTTCTGTCATTTTGCCAGAATCGGCAGCCTGCTTACACACCACACATACATTACATTCTCTATTAGGTATGTAAATATTGAATATTGCAGCTTTAATATTTACTTACAGCAGCACCAAATCGGACATTTACACCACAGCTCTGTCTCCTCATGTCTCCGTCCTGTATATGTTCTTCCTGACCACCCTCTGTATGAATTCTCCTTTGTGTGAATTATATTTGGCCAGAAGCTGATTTACTTGTAAAAATAGGTAGAAAATGTCACAAGCCAGGAAAGGAGTAGTAGACATACCTGTAATAGACTATGACAAGGCTATGAACTGCGGGTGAAGACTGACTTCAAAGGATCTCAATAAAGACGCCGCTATTTGTGACAGTAAAATCAACGTTATTTTTTGTTTTTGGTCTCTTTTTCTATTTTTATACCAAAAAATGTGGCTTTCTAAGCGAGTGCCATTGTCAGGTATTTATGAAACACTCAGAGTGAGAAGGCTTTAATTGATTATGACTGTTATTAGAATTCATCTATGCCTGATATTTGTATAATAAACTATAATCCATACCTCTCACTTGGCTGTGTGTGAAATGATGTGGAGGAGGATTAGCAGGTCCCTGGAGAAATCTCCCACTGAGCTTACTTTACTTTCATGTATTCACTTTTGTCTGCATGCTGCTAATGGTTCCAGCTATGGCGCAAAAAGAAAAAAAAAAAAAAAAAACCCTTGAGAGTGCTAATTAAGTGATTTTTTTTTTTAGCAAACCGATTTTGATAGCATGTCTCTAGCACATGCTAAATGTGTCATTTCCCCCGCACGTTGATGAAAATATTCTCTGAAGATTTTGAGCACCTATCTGTTCTTTCTTTTTGAATCGTGTCCTGATTGGTGACAGGTATTGCTTTTGAAATGGCTTGGGCTCGTCTTGTCGAAAAGCAGTGTGACTTTTTTTTTTTTTTTTTATCGCTTTATTTTTCACATTACTGCTGTACTGTGCTCTCTTTACAGCCATTAATAATTGTCCCCGCCACATAATGAAGTGTCTCTGTGCCTGACAATATGCCGCCTGCTGCTTAACAAGACTCCAGACACCCTTCAGCACCAAGCCGTGCAAGCTTAAATGTTGTTGTTTTTCCACCAGAGGGCAACATGTGTACTGTAATCCACAAAACACCCCTCGTCTCTTCTTCTCTCCACACTCCTCTAAATGTAAATCACATTCTTTCTTTATGCTGACATTGACAGTCTCTTATGAATATAGAAATGCCATTTATTTTAATGAGAAACCCTCCCGGTTGCCTTACTTTTCACAGTATCTGTCCATAGGACGAGACGAAGACAAGGGAAAATAGAAAACTAAAGCTTTGTTTCACTCCATATTTCTCTCTGATGTGAGTGATGGAATAAACTGCGCTACACGATCTGCTGCTTTTCGACAGTAGAGGCTTTAATCTGTATTGCGTCTGCATTAAATGAAATATGAGTACATTATGGCTGTATTAAAAGCATACATTACATAGCTTCCACCTTTAGGGGTCTCTCAAGCTCTGTGCAGGCCCTGCTGTCTAGCCGGTACAGATAAATGGCACCTCGTTAATCAAATCTGCATGAGTGCGCTCAGGTTGCCATGGCAATAATTATCAGAGCTGCCTAATTAACTTTCTCAATTGCTTAATGATATACGACCCTCTGAACTCCCTCTCTTTTTTTCTCCCTCTCTAATCCAAGTTGTGTTTTTATTCCTCCATTTTCACTCCCCGGTGTTAACCCGTGACCGCCAAGATAATAGAAATTATAGAGAAATTAAATTCAGCACCACATCATTTCCTGTCGGCCCACGCCAGCCCGCCCTGGCTGAGACGAACGGGCGGCGTCCGACTTCGCATGCAGCACAAGCGAACAGCACTGAATGCCGACGCATGTAGCCGATGTGTGTCTGGCCTGTACAGTGTGTGACTCGCATACTTTGTCTTGCGCGGTGACCTCGTGTGACAGCTGACTGAAGGTTGGGAGCAGCGGTCCTGTCGGCCCTGATCAGCCAGGCGAAACTCCTGAGATACACCGAGACAGGGGGAATCGTACCTGGTGACACCCACCTTGCCATCCCCTGTCACAGCCGGCCTCCCGCGCTGTCTGCTGCCTTTCTTTACAGCCTCCTGTCAGCCTGCAGCCCTCACTGGCTGCAGTCCACGCCAATCCCAAACTTTTTGCAGCTAGTTTTTCATATCTTTAAGTCCAAAGTTTAGAAGTTGAGAACAACTCTATTGGGTCTGTTGTTCAAAAGTTGAAAAGTGTCTAGTTTTGTCCAACTTTTTTAACGTGATGTGCAGTTTCAGAGGCTTTTGTAACCTTGCTATTAATAAGCAAGAAATACAGCAAGAGCAAACATTAAATTGTCTGTTCCTTGAACCTCCTTCTGTAAATGCTTCAGTTCATGAGAAAAACAGACCACAGGCTGCATCCCATCTTAAACCTAGGTCAGTCGTTCTCTCTTTTAACCATGGCCACAATCTTAATCAAGTACCTTTAGTTGCCTGAATTTAGCTAAACCTTTAAGGGGTACTTTGTAGAGATGTACTATTAAAAATCCTTAAAAATTGGGGACTCTCATGGTGCATATTAAAACAAAAGCTGTCCAAATGGAAGGCATCTTGATTTTTTTAGTAAAGGCCCCAAATACTGGACCCTATATTTACCATAATGCAATTAAGTACCATCTATCATTAATAATGCTAAGTTAAAATTTTAAACCTGAGCCAAGATAACCCTGTTGACATCATTATGACATCATCTAGTCATTAATAAAAAATATCAATTTGGACAAGCACAATTCCATAAAAATTGGCCATAGATCATGCAATTTCCAAGGTCAAGAGTAAGATTTGGATCTTAGCTTAATGTGTCATTTAGGTTCAAAGAATCGTTGGTAGAACCGCAGTTTTGTTCACGTTACTCCTCTCTGTGAACCCTCAGTCGTGCCGGTCGTGCAAAGGCCATGTTGCGCTGAAAAACGGCCGTCCAGACCCATCCAGAGTTCTGGGATCAGTGCTGGGTTAGCAGACCGCAAGGCCTGGAAGAGTTCATGTGATTAACTTTCTGCAACCACCATCAGGAAGCTTTATAAGACTGGGTCAAATCAAGCTTTGGCAAAAAAACCTTACAGCGTGGTTACCACCAATGTCTGCCATATGTCTGGCACCGCCCGCTGACACAGTGTGATACCATTCCTCTTATTTATTTCCCACATAACCTAATTTTGCAAGAACCCAACCTTCCCCCTTTCCTCATTTTTTTTTTCACCCAGAAGACCTACCTGTGCTTTAATTGTACCTGCTTGCTTTTGTTGCTTTAAAGCCACTGGGGAAAAGTGGCAGGGGAAAGATTATCTTTGTAACACCTCTGCACTGCATCACAGTGTATTTTTTCCTCTTGTGAGTGGATTTCATGGTTGAGAGTGCAATATGAAATAGGATTAACAGTAGGTGTCGGGTAGTGTTAGCTAAACCTCTTTATGTCAGGTACAGCAGAGAGAAGTCTGTCAGTGCGTCTGCCTGAACCCTTTCACCAATGAACATTGCTTGAGGGGGATTCTTTAAATATTACTAAAACTGTATTTGTATTCATCAAAGGGCTGTGGAGCAGGCAGGCAGGCGCAACGCAATGCAGTTTATACCTATAAAAGGCAGAAGAAAGGATACACGTGTGCAGCATTAGACAACCTCAACATGTACCGTCATTATGGGAACAAAACGCAGCCTTTTGTTTCTCGGGAAAATAAAACTGAAAAAGTGCTTCGTCTCTTTTTTGTCTCAGTGCCTCTGTGACATTGGGAGGCCACATGGTTGGCTGCGGCCCAGACCCACAGAGAGGATGCATTCCTGGGATGGCCATTGGCAGTGTACGGGCTGAGATGCCCAACCCTCCGCTCCCACAGTTTCCGCACACAGCAGTGAGTCCCGCTGGAAAACAACAGTTTCGGCAGTCTTATGTAACTGGGGTTGGTTGTAAAGAAAAGGGAGGGCTGTAGGGAGGGATTATGGACTGATGGAGAGAGAGAGAGAGAGAGGAAAAAAAAAACGAAGGGAGGTTGTTTGAGGCTGAACACTGATACAAAGTTGAATACAATAAGTGACTTGCCCAAAGCCAGTGTAACCCAGAGATCCAGTACTAGGTGCCACAGAGGATGAGCGCTATGCAGGTTTTTATTTCAAAAGAGCACCACAGCAGGTGATTTCAGTCAACGTGAGCAAGTCTTAATTGATGATTTATGCTTCCGAATTTTGAATAATGCTTTAACTGAATTAGCCTTTGTTGGGGCTCATTAGCACTTGTAGCTAACATATATTATTGAGACTTAAAGCTGAACCAATCAAAGTTTTTTTTTTTATTAACAATGGATCAGGTAACTGCGTGTAATGTGAAAGGGGTGGTAATAAACCTATGGAGAATTGTCAAGAAACTTTCCCACAGCACATTTCTTTGTTCAGTGTTTTATTGCCCCTAACTTTACTGTTTTTGGATCACTTCAGCTATTGGCAAACATCCACTATATAAACCCACTGTACACCTTTATAACACCTGGACAACACCAAATGGAGGGGGGGAGCATTTAGTGGCTATAGGTGCCAGGTGTCTCAGGGGGTTGTGAAGGCCGAAACAGATGAAAGTTGAGCAAAATTTGCAAGAAACTCAAAAGAAAATGCATGATAATGCTGCTACGTGGATGTGCACACAGATAACTTTATAAGGCGTGTATAGATAAGTGCTTTTTTCTCGCCCAACCACTGCCAGACACTGCTTTAAAGTATGACTGCGCTCTTAGAAATGGTGTCTGATTATCGTAATGTTGGCCATCATCTCCTTTGATTACGATGACGTTCTCATCAAAGTGCTCGCCGAGATCCGGGGGATGTGCGGTGCCGCTGAAGAGGAGCGAAATGGGTCATAAACAAGACAGACAGACCGGTTGCACACAAGCAACAAAAGTTTAGCTCGGCGATCAAAATCCTCCATCTGCTGTAAGCTGTGATAGATGTTTACTCCAGACAATAATCATTTTACTGTTAACCTTTATTTTCTCTTCAGAGGAAATTCAGTGTTCAACATTAAAATATCAGGTACACTCTAATTATAGGACTGATGGCCAAAACTACAAACCAGATTTTCTTTATAGCAGCTCTCCGGTTCAAACACGGTGAATGAGCTGCAGGGTCTTGACAGATTTATTTCTTCGTGTTTCATTGGAGAGGAGCCGTCCCACGGGCCAAGGTTGAGATTCAGCTTTAACATTAAATGAAGTCAAACAGGTGAGTCAAAAACTCATGGTGCAACCATCCCTGTCTTTCTGTTTTTGCCTCATTATGAGCACCGCAGAGCACATCCCAACTTTCCTGATTGGAGGCGTCGGTGGCAGCAGTCGGTGTTACTCAACAGTTGAAAGCCTCAGGGTTTCCCAAGGCAGGGAGTGGCATCCCCCTCCGCCAGTAAACACATCAATAATCCTGCAGGTTGACTGACTGGCTCACTGGATAAGGCATGAAAATGAAGGAGGAAGACCCGTGGAGGCGAGGCAATTAGTGCTCACTCTAAGGTGTGCGGGGGCCTTGGAATAGTTAGTGATGTAGTGTTAAAAAAGGGGGGTAAAGCGTGAGTCCCAGTGGGTGATCGGTCTAATGCAAACAACTGCCAAGAGAAAAGAAAAATCAATGTCTTCAGTTTCTCAGACAGGAGTGAACTTTTTCTCTTTTCATGCAGCGTTCATGAGGTGGACGCGACTCATCACGTTGTCTCATTTTAAAGGACGGCTGTCCCCTCGGAGGTCTCGATGGTGTGGGATTCGTTTCGCCTTAGCTCATCGCTAAAATTCAACGCGCGGGGGGTGGGGGGGACACACCGAGAGCCTAACTCTGTCAGAGGTATAAAAATACGCCTTCCAACAGCTCCAAAGCTTCCCTTCTCATGCAGTGTGGAAATAGAAATGTAAAAACAAGACAGTGTGGTTTGTACATTTCACAACAAGTCTCCATACCTAAATGACAAAGTAGGTCATGTCAGTGCCTTACAAAACAACCCACATAAACATTTACTGCACTGCACCGGTCCATGGCATATGTTTTTGGCCACGTGAGGACAGTGGAGCCGGGTTAGACTTTGGGTTGGCTATAAAGACAATAATGACATATTATCACCTTATAAAGTTGCAGAGGCGAACGTGTTTGCAAAGCGTTTACCTATTTAAGAATCATCAACATGGAGCAACATTAACATTCATTTGGAGTCATGTTTCTGGCCGCTTGCCAACTTTGTCTGCTCGCCATTTGGTGCTGGTAAGGTAGTGCACAGAAGATTTTACTGCTTCCTGCAGCTGGAAGTGAGGTTGATGAGAAAGCCACGAAACCAAAGATATGAGCTGAAACCCCTTTGAAGTGCTGAGGGACGCTGTATGTCAGGTGATGCCTTCTCAGTAGGTCCGTTACTATAACTCACTATGGTTAAGTTTCGGCGACTGAACCCACTTTGAGATGCAGGAATTTTGTGGTCGTACTCAACAGAAAACAGAAAGCTCCAAAGTCCCGAGTCTTCATTCGTCCAAACAGCCACCCCAACTGGCTCTCTAAGAGATTTTATGGCACCACGACAATGTCACGCTATGTTACAGTCAGTCATTATTTGTGCGACCACAAGAAGTTGCTTGTCTGGTGAAAATAAATATAGGTTGTTGAAGAAACGACAGAGGCTGTCATCTTTCTGAGGAACAGCTCCCAACTTGTAAATAAGACAGTGTTTGGAGTTGTTGAAGGGCATTTTAATATACGTTAACCACTTGGATATAGTGTAGTCAATGCTATGATTACATATCTATATGCCTGTGTGTGTATGTACATATACATATGTAGAGTATACTGTGGTTCATTATTTACCTTTCTCCACTTCCCTTCATTTGGCCATCGGCGGGCCTACAGATCGATAAAAAGAGGCAGCTTGAGGGAGGTGGCAGTGACAGTCAATATGCATATCATCAATATTTGATGCTGAGAAAATAGAGGGACAATGGACAAACATGAATCTTACACAAACCCATTTGGCTGAATCGGTTTCTCTGACAAATAATCGCAGGAAATGAAACACTGATGTAAAAATATGTTTCTTGGAAGAGCTCAGCGTTCAGGCTCTTCTCGTAGTCACTTCGTATTTTTGCGCAAACTGCTACAGTATCTTTGACAAATCCCCCCACACCCCCACCCCCGTGAGCAGCCATGTAATTCTCCGTCTGCCTCGTGTCGTGTCCAGCCGTGTGACTCATGTTTGTCATGTTTACGCTGCGGCGGCACATCACCTAGCCGTGATGACGAGGACTTTGCTGTAAGCCGCAGCTGAACACCCTATATCCGCCCCGCTGGCACGGCTTCACTGTTTTCATTCCATATGATAGGAGTCACACCACATTCCTGTTACAACTTCTCTGCGGCACATAAAAATCTCCTCTCCTAACCGCAGAGCCATGTGTTTTGAATTTTCCCTCTGTTTGTTCCCATTTACAGCATCTCTTTCCACTTTTTCTCTCTCTCTCTCTCTCTCTCTCTCTCTCTCAACCCCCCCTTCTCTCTCTCTCTCTCACACACACACACGCACTCACACACAAACACTGATCGCTCGCTCTCTTCATGTTGATAGGCCCATTTAGTCCTCATGAAAGCATTCCATTTAGGTGCATTTGAGGTTATGGTTGTCACTGACAACCGGCTGTCAGAGAGTGGCAGCCTCTGTCAGTGTTGGGGGTTTCCACAGGAGCTTACAACACACAGAGCAGCCATTGATGGAGCCCGCTTTATGGGCTCAGACCCACCAAAGGCGATGGTGTGTGACAAAGACGGCGAGGGGAGTTGGAGTCTTTGACCCCGCAAACGAGAGGCATCGCTCCGTCCCACAATGAGTCTAATTTGATTTGTTATAAATGGACAGTTTAGAAAAAAAAAAAAGTAATGTGATTAAGATGGAAATTGAAGGGGCAAAAAAATTAAATAAAACATGCAAATGAGAGTGGTGCAAAACTATAAAATGAAAAGAATATTAAAGACAGGAATGTTTCAAAGTGGAAAGACAATACATCCACGGGGCCGTTACCAACAGAGGAACTTTGAGAAGAACCCAGGAGCCATTTGAGGAACTCGGGAAGCTCACCAGAGTTTGGGAAGTGTCCTCAAATGTATGTTCTTCAGTCATAGTTCAAATGAGGTAAGAATGCAAAAGTGGAGCGTGAACTTTTTCTTGGCCAAGGAACCATCCAGAGCGAAAAGTCTCAGAATTTGCAGCTGCGACAACATGGGTGTGAAAGTGCAGAGAGGAATCCATGAAAGTGGTTTTAATGGTGAGGAAGGGGCACGTGAGGAGACTGGGGTCATGTCAGTATTTCTGTACTTTTTATTTTGGTGAAGTTACTTTTTTTTTTTGGTAAAACAACAAGTGGAGTTGACAGTCTAAATTTCCACAGCCGCCCATCTTTAGGAAGGACTCTGCTCCTCATGATTTACACCCAGGGTGTGTGTCGGGGGGGCTCCCGACCACTAGAACCATGGCTACGGCCCTGGGAGCGAGTATGAATTACTTATACACATGGATTTACGCCCGGCTATTTGCAGCCCGTGCAAGGTGCCTCGCTTATGGATGGCTACGTTTGGAAATGTATAAATGTTGACCAAAGGTTGGTATGAATTATAAATACTATAAATCAAGGCTGCATCCCACCAAGCTGCGGGCTGCTTCAATAATCTAAACCACGCAGAAACACCAGGTGTAACCTTCATGAGGATTTAAAAAATGTAAAGCACAGGTTCTCGCCTGCGGAGTTGAAGGAAGTCAGGCAGAGCTCACA
>JAOXYL010000048.1:2116199-2132607 GCA_028564955.1 Terapon puta
TGCGATGTCAATTAATAATACAAGATAAGAAGTTGTGTTAAATTTATGATTTGTGAATATGTATATCCTTCCCCCCTGTGTCTTGTCAATTTCTTGTCAATATCTCAGCCTGCATCCACTAAATGGAAATGTAAATGGAAATGTATAGCCTCATTCTGGAAGAGTGACAGTCAACGCATCACACAGGGAAGAGCGTCACATTTTCTCCCTTTTTAAAAGGGAATTGGCGTTCTTCAGAGGTGCACATCTGATGAGATGTGTTTCTCTTAAAAAGAAATCTGAGTCCTCAGAAAGTGTGACAGTGTGAATTGGCAGAAAATAATCAATCTCGATTCACAGTCCCATTCATTTTTGAGGAGTGTGTTGGAAGCTGGCAGAATAAAAACAGGACTAATTGGATCAAACTATGCTGTGAAGTATTTATTGTATGCAATGAGTGTGTATTCCTCTCGCAAATTTGCCGTCATTACTATTCCTGTCTACCTTTGGTATTTGAGTGTGGGCCCCAAAGCAGGTATTAGGTTACAGAGCAGCAATTACAGATGAAGCTAATGATGATCCATTACGAACAGAGACACCACCACCCAGGTTGCAGCGAAATGTGATCCGAACAGGTCTGTGTGCGTATTCTGTTTTGACCAGACGTTTCTGGTGATTCTGGGGTTTCATAACCCGTAACAGTCGGCAATATGCTGACGTGATGTTCAAGCCTGGCTCCAGATCTCAGAATCCCTGGTTTATTTTTGTGTATAAAAAAAGGTCAGGTGTTCAGCCATGCAAATCTGATTATTTCAGGCATGATTATTGTGGAGCTGTATATCCATGACATCCACTCCCACAGAAAGGGACACTGGTGTCAGGTTGGTGTGAGTTGAGTGCAGGAACAAGCCTTCAGTATTTATTCACTTCCATACTTCATAAAGTGGCTACAATGTGAGAGACGGGGACATAATCCAGCCCTTGTTTTGTGAAAATGGTGTTCTGAAGTTCAGCTTAACATGATTTAGAAAGGATATTTTGTACTTAAAGACAATGACGGGGAATAACTGTTACGCTAAAACTTCTTATTGATACCTCTGTGGAGCAGCTCCACCAGTGGAGAACAAAAGCCACAGTCCTCATTCAGTGCAAAAACGCAGGCTGGAGTTCAGCCGACGCTGAAACGCGAGGCCTCAGCAGTCTCACTTACGCAGATTGAGGGAGTATCATCCTGGCAGTCGCGTGTAGATTCATTTCTGATACTGGAACATATCCCTCCTCCGCAATTTAGCAAGGAAACACTGTTTGAAAAAAAAAAAAAAACTTTGCCGTGCTGAGGACCACAACTTCAGGAAATACCCTCAGTTTGGCTAAGGTAGTGATAGAGCTTTGAAAGAGCCTCTGCTTTAAAATGTGTTTTTGCCCAGGATGAGAGCAGTGCACTTCTGTGGTAGTTACCGTGTGGATGTTTCACTTCACAGCCAGTATGGCCAGAACAACCCAGAGGTTTATCTTTTTTGTCTTTATTCATATTGGAAAAAAACACAACTGCATACAGCTGCACTGCCTCAGTTTGACAGATGTGGCTAACATGAGCACAAGGTCGGACTGAATGGATGAACTTAAAGGTCAGTTTCCAGTCTACTGTTGTTTTCTCTAATAAGTACATTCAGTTAGAGGTTTGATACGTTGATTAAGCAGCAGCTTGGTACTCAAACTCTGAATATTCGACAAAGCGACGAACACTCACGGTCACGATCAAGTGGCTTTTCAGTTCTACCTTGGATTAAATCAAACAATCTACGACCGAGGCGCAGTCACTTTAAGAAAAAGTTGATCGCCTCCTCTCCAGGAGTCTGTCATTCACTCAAGGCTGCAGCTCTCTCTGTTTGGAAACTCTCTAAGTTATGGATGAAAGGCCAAAGGTTGCACTCATTATTTGAGCGCAGGAGATTTGTTATTCTTCCAGCGGCGTGCGTGGCGGTGGCTGGTGTTTGTGAGTCCGTTCCCGTCCTTTCTAGCTCTTGAAGTCAATCTAGCCTCCGTTGTTTTTCTCTTATTAATGTGCCATTCAGAACGTCTCCGCCCGCGTGTATCAGCTTTCGACTGTAGATCGGTGCGTTCGTCGGAGGTGTTGTGGATGGATGTGACAGCTGAGCGTAGAGGTGGGTGGCGCTCTCCTGAGACCCGGTGGCAGGTGTGATCAGGCCTGTTTCTCAGCTTCTCCTTTGGCTCCCATAGGTGTCACGATGCTCCACCTGGCGTGTGAAAGCTCCCAGGGGAGGGATAGAAATCACAGCCGCGGAGCTGGACTCCTCTTGTGAGTGTGAGTCAAAGGTGGAGGTGACAAACTACATTTACTCTTGTTACAGTCATTGAAGGGCTTTTTGTCCCCCCCCCTGCATTTACATTGTTTTAAGGTTTAATTGGTGGGCTGTCGTGGTAAGCTTTGGATTAGAAGTTGGAACACGAAGAGAACGAATAACAACCAATAAAATAATATTGGTCTCTGAGAATATTGTCTTTAGAGCTGTCAACACAGTCGATAACATGTCTAACTTTTTACATTGCATGAAAACAGGAGAGGGAAATATTTTTTAATTCTCCTGTTCATTTTGCAGCTGTAGGTTTTTACCAAAGAAGGGCTGAAAAGAACAGAGGAGCTTCACACAAATAAAAACCAAAATGACAGAGAGAGATAAATCCTTTATTGTTTTCATTCATAAAAACCCTTCCCAAAAACCACAACAAAGTGAAAAGCTGTACAAGTACTACCCACATAGTGATACCTGAGGATGTCACGCTAATGTTTTTTTAAGATAGTGTCTATTTTTTTTTTATGAAGGGAAGTATTAAAAAAGAGCCAATTTTATTCTATTTTTGGCGCTGGATACTACAGTACTTCATTAAAGTCCTCGAGCAGGACATAGCGGTGCTCCTTCCCCCCCCGGTGTTCGTGATGTAAGGAAGGCCAACAGGAAGGAAGCACCACTCGTGGCCACTCCGGGTCCATCAGAGCTGGCTCTGGCCTGAGGACCGGGCATCTCTGGCACGCAGGGAGGATTTTCCGATCCCCTGCCCCGCTTTCAGATGCTCGTTAATCTGCCGGCTCTATTTTTATCTGCCCTCTCCTCCCGCCCCCGGGCTCTCCGCCTTCACTCGGCTCCTTATGTCCATCCGCCGAGGGAAAGGCTGCCTCGGCAGGCCGGCAGCTCCAATTAGAGGCCTCTCTGCTGGGGATTGGGCTTGCTGTCCGCCTCTGGCCCCTCAGGCTCTCTTTCCCGTCTACCTTTCTCAGGTTCGCCCCAGGACGATGCCTCGCTCCCTGCCTCCCTCCACCCGTCTTTCCCTCCCTGTCTGCCTCGTTTTCTCCGTCTTTCCCCCCAGAGCGCGCCGAGCTCCACAGGGAGTGAGGGGAGTGAAAGGCCTTCTGTCGCCTGAGGGCCGGCTCTAGTCCCTCAGCTGTACTTCGAGGAGCAGCTAACTGGTGTACCTTTCAGGAGGCGGCCTCAGAACAACTGCTGGAGACACTAACTCTGATCGCATTGTCACAGCCACTGAGAGTGTACAACCCAAGCTGCCGGTGCTACTGTAAACACTGTTATTCATCTTCCACACGGGGAAAGCTCTGTCACGACTCAAAGAACCCGACAATTACAAGAACATTACAGATGCATCCCCGGCTTCAAAAACTTCCTCGTTTTGACCCGTCAGATGGGACTATCCGGTCTTAAAATGATCTTTACACCGCAAAATCCAACACAGCAGATAATCTTTAGGAAGTGGGTCTTTATGCTGCTGTTAAACAAACTACATGTCTAAAGAGCCATTTTCTGCAGCGGCAGATAATAAAACAGGTTTAAAAGAGTGTATTACAGTCACTGTTACGACTGTTGAGTAGCATTTCAGTATTTACAGCTTTCCCCACTGTGCTGGCCAGGACCAGCAGCTCCGTTGTTGCAGAAGTGTGACTGCACATCTTTATAACAACCGATCGCTCTCTGCTGCTGCTGGCCTCAAACACAATCAAGCTACTGTGTTTCTTGAATGTTCTTAGCTACACCGCATTCCTCTGGATGCTCCGACCTATTATTTTCATGCAATCCACCAAAAAGAATAGCATCTTTTTTTTTTTTTCCCCAGCTTAGCCCCCAACCAAACTCTGCATGCTCACACCTTCTCCAACCCCATTAATCCCCCAGCCTCCCACTTCTTTATTCGCCTTCAAAGAGACAAGCGCTGCCCGTGACATCAGTCACAGGAAGTGAATCTTTAGCGTTGACTAATTTCCATCGATTGCCTCCAGACAGGCTTAGCAGACGAGACCCATTCCCACACAGAGCCTGGCTGCTCTCATTTAAGTCTCCCCGCCTGCAGAAAACGCTTCACAATGAACGCAGTCAGCGCTTTTATCTTCTCCCCCACTCCCGCTTATTATCAAATAAATGCGCGGCATAGAGAGATACCCATTGACAGGACCGTGCATAATGACTCCTGGCTGTGTGAAATGGATTAATAAATAATGGTTGAGCAAGGGGAGAGAACGGCTTTGACTAGTCCCACTACTTCTCAACAAGGCGGCGTACAACAATCCCCACAACACTCAGCTGGATTGTGCCGGACCACGTCTAATGGAGCGCTGTATGGAATTCAAAACGCAGCCCTCCTCTTCAATGCGTCGCGGAATGCGTCATAAATTAGAGGTGGGCTCCTTAAAATGTGAAGCGGAGAGCACTATAAAATCCACTACATGATGTTCCACTGAATCCTCTAAAGAATCCCCTCCGAGAGACGCCGCTCCTGCGAGGATAGAGGTAAAAAGCAGCCTATAAAAATGTCCAGGAGCAGAACTCCTCTGCAACCTGTTCCCCCCCCGTCTTGCTGCTGACAGAGCTGCAGCAGAAGGTAAATCAGTTTCCTTTTTGCTTCTGCTTTCACGCTCTCGTGAGTATACCGGCGGTTCAAACACACATATCCTGCCGCTTTCCGCGTGCAGACTCAATCGAACAGGCACACAGTCGAGCCCGCAAACACCAGAGGCCTCCTTGTTTTTAACAAAGCATCCCCATCCATCCCCTGTCAGTGACATATTGCTTCATTAACACTCTTGGCTTTGTGTATATTGACAGCTTTTTCAAAATGGCAGCGAGTAAAAGTGTTCCCGCTGCCTGCTCTGCACCAAAGGGGCTTAAACAGACTATAAAACCCAAACTGAGTGTGTGATAGTGAAGTGTGCTCTGACTGCCACTGTACCCCTTGTGCCAAAGTAATAAGTCTGTCTGAGACACGGGGTGAAAAGGTCTCAATCTCCTTAACGCTAGATTAAGGAGCAGCTTGATCAAGGCGTCTTAAGTGCTTCATTTTGGAATCAGGATCAATAGCCGCTAAGAAGAATTGAGCTAGGAGCTTCGGTAGGTAGAGCTGATTGAATGGAAGCTAATGACTTCTCAGAAGCCCGTAATACCGGAGGAATGGCTCATACTGTATACCGAGCTCATGTTTTTTATCTCAGCAATTTATTTCTCAGTCCTTTAAACGGTAGAGAAAAGGTGATTCTGCCCCCCTAGTTCCAGCTGCCGCAGCGAGCGGACAAAGTAACAGGCTCTTGTAATTGCGTTTACATGCAAACACGCAGGACTGGTGAAAAACATGTTTTGCACCAGCAGCGGCGGCGGCGACCGTAAGGCCGTGGCGTGACGTGGCGAGGGTCAATCCGGACGTGTTTTGAAGCGGCGCGAAAAAAACCTGTGCTTGTTTTTTTTTTTTTCTTGGCTCCCAATAACTGCCCGACCAATTATGTCCATCAACGCCGCGCCCAGCCTCAATCGCCATGATCCGACCAATCCCCACCCTGTCTCTGTGGTTTCAGGGTGAAACCCAGCTGAGGAGTGCCCAGAATTAACCAGGATTAGCCTTGGATTGTCAGGGATTACTCAGGCTGGAGAGGGATTAAATATGATTGCCAGTTTGGGGTGGGGAGGAGGGGGGGTTGATGCGTGTGAGTCGTCATGCACGCGCACACCGAGGTGAACATGTGTCAAGTTGTAAGATGTATATGGTGGCATTTAATTACATGCACACAGTGTTTACAATGCTGCCTGGATTGAGACTGTGTAGAAAAACAGCAGACGTGATTTGGTCTCCACGTCTCCAACAGTCTGCAAAGAGGCGTGGACGTGGCTGAAAACAGGGTTTCCCTCCATGGTATGAAAAGGTCCAGTCCATATCCAGTATATATTTTGATATTAGCTGTTGTTGTGTAGAATTAATATAGGAGGCTTTTCTCTGCTCAGACACAAAGCTCCGTTGAGAGAGTTGCTAGTAACAGAGAGACAAGAGGAAAAAGGGTGCAAAGGGTTACATCATTCCCGTTGCTATGCAACACAAACTGGATAATTTGCAATAGATGTAATTAGTGTTAGCTACCTAACCCAGAATAAAAAAGGGACAAGGGGGTTGAAAATAATAATAATCAAGAAAATTAGCCATTGCTCTATTATTGCTATTATGAAATGGAGGATGTGGGCACACGCCATCCTGCTGAAGAGAACACACAGTTTCTGACCATTTAAAAGGCTGTTTGGAGATGAGGTTTCAATGAAATGCAGATAGGGGACGACACAAAAGGATTTAGTGTATATATTATGTATTATTTATTTATTTCATGTTAAGTTTGGATTGCCAAGAGAAGTATGTTAAAGGAACACACACATGTTTCATATGCTGTTTCGTTTACTCACCATGAGGCTTACTGTGAAAAAAAAAAGTTCTATACTGTCCTCTGTGGCTCTGGGGGGAGCTTTCCAAAGTCTGAGAGTCTGACGCTGGTGGAAATGTAATGTCCTGGCTTGACTGCGAACTAAAAGCCAGGATATCCTGACTTCTGCTGCTTTGATTCTGCCCACTCTGTTTTTTGAGTTGTCTCTTGTGGGTCCCCCTCAAAATCCACATGCTTCATATCACAAGGTCACATATGATCCACATGAAGTTAGAGATCATTTTTATTTATCACCACAGAACGAGAGTTAGGACGATCTCTTAAATAAGACACTTCATTTTTTATTCAATCACAGCTTACATCTTTTTGACTACAGAACAACCTCCTGCCAGTGACGAAGACTGTACGATATTTAAAGTATCTTCAAGGACTGAACTTTGACGCTACAAATCCAAATAGTATCATAAATGTTCAGCCAGAAATATACGGCATGAATAGTGATGCAGTAAGATGCGGTTCTCCAACCCAGTCATAAATTGTTTTCTGGTCTAGCATTTTAAAAAAGGAAAAAAAAGTGTAAGAACTCCTGTGTTTAGACAGATCTGTGTGTCCATGGGCCATTAGTTAACCACTGGGCTGACTATCCCCTGACTCAGTGAAAGCAGCAGTGTGTCAGGGTCAAACTCAGTCACTTTTTATGCATAATATACAGTAGTGGAGCTGGCTCCAGCGCAGTGTGCTCCCTGTAGAGGAGGAGGGAGGATGTGAGGACAGATTCAGTCATCGTTCTCTCTGCAACAGTCCATCTCCTCCTGCGTTAGCAGAAAGGCAAAGGCTGAGAGCAGAGGGAACAGGCTTCTCCACTTCAGAATCAGTCTTTCTGACAAGTTAATATATACACCGAGGCAGGGATGGGCAGCTATGTGCCACAGAGGGCTGAGAGTCTGCAGGTTTCATTCTAACCAAAGGATTCCAGTGAGCAGCTCTCCCTCTGCGGCCGACAGTGTGCTAATCAGTGACATCTCCTGCTATATAGCCTTTGATTGCGATGATAACCTGGAGACTCTCTTCCTTCGCTTTGCATGCGATGGTCCAATTTTGCACCATGAGTCACGTCGCTGTGCTGGACCCGTGCTGGAGTCTAAATCCTAAATCATTAAAGTGATAATCAGGAGGTCCCTTTTATCTTACACTGGGTGATTGTTGCCACCACGTTTGTCGACCATTAACCAGTGGGACTGACTTGATTTTATTGGCTGTTTCCTAATGAGATGGGAAATCATAACGTGTTTGGATTGTCTGTCTTTAAGTTCAGTATTGTTCGCACCGCATGTGTCTCTAGCCACAGTTGCCAAAGTCCTCTAAACTACAAAGCAAAAATCATTGGTTGAATAACCCTCCAGATCAATTCAACAGCATTCACTAATGATAAAAAAAATGATAAAAATGATAAAAAAAAAAATTTGTGAGACTTCCAAAACTGGTTAAAAGATTTCTGATCAGATGCGATGTGATCTAACGATGGTTAAGACTTGTTTAGGTCCAAGCAAAAATGACTTTATTTTTACGCAGGAATGGAGGTTTAGGTTAAAATGACTTCATTTAGGTAAGAGGGCCTTGGTTGTCATGGCAAAAACAACAAGCACTTGGTTAAGGTTAAGGAAAAACTGTGGTCATAGTTGAGAGAAACCAGCGCTGACTGTCAGAAACAGGAAGCAAAGAGTCATTTCTTGTATCACAGCCTGATGATTTGTCGACCGATCCGAACACCCTTTCTTGAAAGGACAGACACACAGTCGAATAAACTTTACTGCCATTAAAACAAAAGCCGTTGGGACTTTATTTTCATGAGGTCGTAGTGCCAATAGAACAGACAGCATAACATTCAGCTCAGCATACAAATGAATCCAATAAAGATATTACAAATACACACAATACCATAAATAAACCAAGATTAACTTAACATAGCAATGAGAGATATTTTGGCTAACCTCAAGAATGTGGAACATTACTTGATCTTAATGAAATTGTCTATTTATGTGGAACAGTAAACTTGGTTTATTAATGTAGATTTGTATATTGTACATGGTCTTGAGCATGTTGTACTTGTGAAATGCTATTGTAAATTTATTAAAAGATTGGTAATTTATTAAAAGATTGTAGTAATGTAGAAAGTAGAAAAAAGAAATAAAATCTGGCATGGCCTGAATCCACAGTTGTGATGAATTTAATTTACACTAAATAATTATTGTCTTGACTAAATGAACCCTAGCTGTCTATTGAAAATCCATCACCTAAACTGATTCATATTGATCATATCCATGCACTTATTTGTCAGTATTTTTATTTGGACACTGCATCTTATCAAGTTTAAAAAACTTTATTCGTTATATCTGCACATCTTTTCTAATTTTTTAATGACTAATTGGATTCCTATGGCTTCCTGTGCTGACTTCCAAGGCTTGATAATCCGAGACCATCATATCTGAGCAGTGAAAATGTAAAATTAGGTTCTGACAGTGCTGAGCATCAGCACCAAATTTTCACCATCAGCAATTTCAATCCAAACACGACAGTCTCAGCTTTGAACGAACAGTTTAATCCTAAAATATACAGAAGACAATGCAAAGAGCTGCCACATTATTGTTCCTTATAATATATCAGCAGGTGAACGAACGGCAGTCTTCTGTGGTTTAATTGTTGCTCTGGTAGTTGTATGGAAGCTCGCTCTCCCATTGCACACACACACACACACAAACACACACACACACACACACGACTGCTAATCACAGCTTGGTACAGGTAGTGAGACGTTGGGACTACTGGTGATTGAGCCTCCCTGGTGGATTGGAAGCAGGAATCTGACAGACTCAGATAAAAGGCTGTTTGGAGTTGCCTGCAGCATCAAACAGCATCAGCCGCCTCCCCTCCTCCCTCCTCCCCCCCCTCCGCCCCACCATCACCTCCCCTCTCTTCAGTTCTCCCTCTTTTGGTTTACTCTGTTGCCATGACTACGCCCAGCCAGAGCCGTCATGTTGCGGAGGAACCTGTCAGGGCGCCGCTCTCAGATCACCTGATGCGGGTCGCATCCACCGGCGGCCTCTTTCACACGGCGTCACCGTTCAATTTCGCTTTGATAAAGTCAACGCTCCATGGCGCGCCGCGGCTGAGAAGTGCAGTCGGCCCATTTTGTCACCGAACGTTGAGCTTGTGCAATTTTACCGACCTGGTGTTTTGGAGAGGACCCCTCTGAACAGCAGAAAAAAAAAGAAGAAAAAAAAAACATAAATACATCTCTCCAATCCAATTTCCATGTCCGTGAGTCTGTGAAGAGAGTCTAGTCAAAGCAGCGTGATTTGAGAGGAGGATGGGACAAAATTACCTGTTTGCAGTCATGTTGAAGGGGTGGGTGTGCGGTGAGGGGGCTTTTCTACATGAATGAGAATAGTAGTAGGTAGGATACAAGACTGATTTGAGACCCACTTAAAGCTGAATTCCCCCTGTAAACATTTTGCCAGAAACACATTACCTGCTGTTCTGGATGCTGTGCTTTTCATAATACGCTGCAGCAACAAAGAGCCGTCACCTCTTTCAGCTGATTGTCCAGTTTGCAGCCATGTAGCTCTGCCAGAGAGTGGGGGGTGTGAGGTGGAGGGGGGGTACATATGCTGACTGTATGGACTGCACTGAGGGGTGAAATTTAAGCTGGCCCCCCACTGAGCAGAGATTTGCATCTCCTGCTGTTTGTTTCAGATATTTGCCCACTTTCCGTGTGAATGAATGAATGAAAGACGGGGGGGGGCGGGGGGGGAGGAGGAGGGAGGGTTGAAGTTGTGTAAGGTGATGAGAGGATGGATGTGGAGAGAGGGAGAGAATGAGCAATGTCGTGATCAAGAGACGCTGGGACACAGAGAGGGAGATGAATGGGGCCGAGAGCAGGAAAATTGGACAGGAGGCGGGGAGTGAATGAAGATAGAGAATGGCTCGAGATATCAGGAGACAGAGATTGTGAGCTATGTGCAGGTAATAAACAAGGCAGAAATAGATAGATATCTCCAGAGAGGAAAAAGAAAAGTGTGTGATTGCGCACATGGGGTAGAGGGTTGGGGCGAGGGGGGGTGGGGGTTCGTTCCTCCCAAAAGATCACAAAAGAGCGAAAGGCAAAAGAGGGGGGAAAAGAGAAGGCGGAAAAGCGAAGGGAGGAAAGCTGGAGAGAGTGTGAATAATGACACAAGCAGGAAAGATTTGGATGAACATGCTGTACTTAGACTGACTTGGCCAGCTGAGATGATGTGTATCCCTGCTAAGCTCTCCTTTAGGCAGGCTTAGATCTCATCAACTCACTCCAGGTTGGCACCGGCTTCAAATGCTGCTGCGGAGCCTTGGATTAACTATACAGCCGTCACTCAGACACTTAAACAGGGGTCTGGAGAGGCTTATCCTATACACCCTCCGCACTCCGCACCCACCCACAACCGCCACATCCGTTCTCCTTCAAAGCTACTCACAGGAAGACTTCATCATACCGATATCTGCCGTCTTTGCCTACGGTCATGTTAATTGTGCCATGATTTTAAAAGAGGTTAAATGAGCATGTCCCTCTCCTCCTCCCTCCCCCCCCATTTACTTCCCCTCTATCCTATTCCTGGCCTGTGTGTGAGTGTTTCTTTTTTCATTCTGGTGCTCTTCCAGATCTTCTCTTGCCAAATCACCCCCCCTCTCTCTCCCCCTCTCTGCCTCTCCTTCCCTCCCTCTCTCCCTGTCTCTGGCTGGGTCTCAGGCTCTCATATTTGGAGGCCCTGCAATCGATATGGGCTGTCTGTGATTGGGTTGCCTCGCGTGATTCATTTCTGTAACCTTGGTGATGGTTTGATGTGGAGGCTGCACCCATGTCCATATTATGACTCAGTGAGCGCGTGTGGAGAGGCTGGTCAGGGGAGGTATCGATTGGTCCTTCACTCTCCCTGCCCTCTTTGCTCTCCCCTCCATCTACTTCTCTTTCTTTATCCATCTTTTTTCCCGCTTGCTGTGCAGCCTTGATAGTTTGGCCATAATTTGAAATGACTTTGTGTTCTCAAGAAATGATTATTTAACCCTAAATGTTCCCCTGGGTGTTAATGTTTATCTCTTCTCTCTCTCTTTTCTGCCCCTTCCTCCCTCTTTCCCACCCTCCCATCTTTCTCTCTCATTTCAGAATTCAATCAGACACAATCTGTCCCTGCACAGTCGCTTCATCCGGGTGCAAAATGAAGGGACAGGGAAGAGTTCGTGGTGGATGCTGAACCCAGAAGGTGGAAAGATGGGGAAGGGACCCAGGCGACGTGCGGCCTCCATAGACAACGGGACCCGCTACTTGAAGACCAAGGGTCGCATTAGCCGTAAGAGAGCTGGGGCCATAGGCCTCGGGCGGGGACAAGGTCAAGGGACCGGACCTGCAATGCAAGGCTCCCCAGAACATGGCAGTCCAGCAGGGAAAGGAAGTGTAGGCATGGGGGGTGAGGAGTATGACACCTGGACAGACCTCCATTCCCGCACCTCTTCCTCTGCTTCCACTCTGAGTGGCTGCCTGTCCCCGATCCTGGCTGAAGCAGAGGCTGATGAACCAGAGGAGGGTGGACTGTCCTGTTCAGCCTCCCCTCGACTGTACCCCAGCCCCACCAGCACTCGCTCCCCGGCCCTGGGCACTGGAGGCCACTGCCCAAATGTAGAGCTGCCCCAGCTAACTGACCTGACTGGGGCCATCAGTCTAGATGAGAGTGGTTACCCCCAGCCACCACAAATAAAATGCAACAGTTATCCCTATGTGCCTGGGCCCAAGGCGGAGGGCTCCTATTGTGGGCCCATGTACACACAGCCATCCATGGGCATGCTCCGGCATCACACTCCCATGGAGACCATCCAGGAGAACAAGCCAGTCAGCTTCCAGCGCCCATTGAGGGGCTACTCAGAGAACAACGCCCTGCAGAGTCTGCTTACTGGAGGTCCTCCTTACTGTAACAAAGACACAGTGCTGGGCCAGGGACGGGAAACACACACGCTAATGACACAGGGAACCAATGGCGTTCACAGCCAGCACAACCACAATCAGAATCGCAGCCACAATCATAACCACAATCACAGCCAAGAGCATGCTCATAATCCCAGCCTACACAATGGCCATGGCTCAGTTCATGACCAGAACACAACCCACCATCAGAACCACAATCAGGGTCACAAACACCAAGCCAGCGTTGACTACAGTCACAACCATAGCCACAAGCCCCACCCAGCCCACGACTATGGTCCAAGTCATGAGCATGGGCACAGTAACAAAGTAAACGCCAGCCATGATCACACCCCTCGCTCAAGCCAGAGTCACATGCACAGCCACAACCCCCATAATCCCCACAACCCTCATAACCCTATGCACAGCGGGCCTCAACCCCAGGCCCTATCACCACGGGTTAGCACTGACATCCTGCAGCCCTACAGCCTCAAGACCTCTAACCACTACGGTCCCCGTCCACACCTCCCGACATCGCCGTCCCTGCCGCCCAACCCTGCTGGTGTTATGGATGTTCCCCAAGACCCCTGCCGGCTGGCGTCCGCGCCTCATCCCCGTCACCAGCCCTACCCCGGAGCTCACCATCAGGGTATGACCGACTCCTGGCATGGTTACTACCACAACAATCACCAGCCGGGGAATGCTGGTTACCATGGGCAACAGCACAATTCCCATAGCAGAATGGCTGCCAACCTGGAGATGGAGAACGTCCCCAATAGCCTGGACTGTGATGTAGACTCCATCCTGCTCAGTGACTTTATGGACACAGAGAACATGGACTTCAACTTTGATGGCTCTCTGTCCCAGGGGGTAGGCATGGGGATGGGCATGAGCTTGGGGGCTTTTGCTTGCCCTCCACCAGCACACAGCAACCAGAGCTGGGTGCCAGGGTGAACCGACACCCAAGGGTTTGGATAGACATATGACCAGAAAGCTCACCCACTGGGCCAGGCTGCTGGTGGGCTGTACCCTTGGACTGACTGACTGTGATTTTGTTTCTCTGAGACTGCCGAACAAAATACGTATTGTCATTTTGTTTCCTGCGGACTACCTACACCCTACTCTTCCTCTCTCCCCTACACCCTGCTTATAAAGCCTTCCGTCTCCATATTGAACCTGTCCCCAATGAGCCCAGTCCTGAAGCCCCCTTGTTCATGCCCTTCACTTTTTGTTTAGTTGTGTTTTTATGGTCTCCTCCCAATCTCATCCTGCCTGTCCTAAGCTCTCAAGCACTTTACATCCATCCCTTCCATACAGATGCAGTAACACAAAGACCAGGCAAAGTCACGTTGTGTGTTGGCTTAAGTTTAATGTATGCAATCCACTTTACAGTATTATCTCCTCCTACAAAGGAGGTGTTGTCTTTGACTTGAGAACATGATCAAACAGCTGCATAAATATATTTCAATGTAGAGGTGCTCTGAAATTGGAGGTTAAAAAGCAGGGGAGGCTTTGAGGTTTAAGGATAAAGAAAAAAAGTAGGTTTTCGATGAAGATGGAATAAGAAATAGAACGGTTAAGTATAAAAAGGGAGGGAATTCCAGGGTCAGTGTGACTTCCCTCCCTGGTGGACAGTAGTTTTTCTTGTTCGGTTCAGTGCAGGAGGACAGTCATCCATCAGTCAACCATCAGCACCACTCCATTGAAATGCAACGTCCCTTCTTTAATCTCCAAAGTAATGCCAGAGTGATGCATCACTATTGCAAATCTAATGCGCCACTCTGTGTTTTTTCAACCCCCCCTCTCCCTCCTCAACTCCGGACACACCGGCTTAATGTGTTTTGGCGAAAGTGATGATTAAAGTCACTCTGCACTAAATGGGGGAGGGATTGAAAGGGGTGGTGTAGGGGAGGGGGGGAGCATTGAGAGGAGATGATAGGAGAGGAGAAATGCAAATATTCCCTCTGTGCCTCTTCCTCTCCATTTTGTGGATTTATGTAGCTTTCCCCATAATGAAATAAGCAACGATCAGAGCCTGCTGTACATCCTGAGGAGCTCCCTGATTGGCCTGCGCTGGCCTGCCTCAGCGTGGCTCCTTCACCGGCTGACCCCAGAACAGCTTAGTGAGCAGCTGTGGTCAGGCCAGGATGTTGATGGAGCTGCCGTCCTCAGACCCCAGGCAACCTTGTCTAATTCACTAACACCCAGGTTCAAGCCCACTATGTGCTTTTACTCCTGTGAATTGCACACTGATGAACAGCGTCAGCAGATTACTATTTGGTGCTATCTCTTCTTCCCAGGCTCCCTCCTATCGCGCCGCCCCATCCCGAGGTTACTCGGAGGGTAAACAAGAGTAATTAACCGCCAAACAAGATGGATGATTTATGCAAGTGTGTGTATTCGCTCATCGGCACAAAGTCATAATTCTTACCCCCACCAAGAACAATGAGGGCGATTTTTGAGAGGTGATGCCCAGCGACAAGGTAAAGCGCCTGGCAAGCGTTGTGCTTATAGTGTCCTTCAAGCATCCCCTTTACAAGTGTTCCCGCTCTGTCCTGGTCATAGCTTTACTTTGCTGTCGTCTTTTCTTGTGCTCGTTCTGTGATTGTGCAGTTGTCTGTCCTGTTTCAATACAGCTTGGATAGGAGCTTTCGTGTGCATTTTAGTTTCTTCATTCCCAGAGGGAAAAACGGGCAAATGGGGGCATTTGCCAACCCTTGTCCTGGCACCTGTCCCACTCAAGATAGAGAGAATAGGAACAAGAGAGAGAAGAAAGGTAGATAGATACAGAGAAAGACTGAATGGGGGGGAGGGAGCTGAAGGAGCAGGCAGGATCTGTGAGACTGGGAGAGATTTTCCAGCTCGGTAGCTTTCTGTAGAATTGGCTGTTTGAATCGGGCCAAATGTCAAGTGCTACTCAGCCAGCTCCGGCGAGCTTTGACCAGAAAGCCACTTCTCCCTCCTGATCAAGGACAATGACGGGTATTTCCATACACATTTCTTTTGCTTTCTTCTTTCCTTTTCATGAGTTAAGATGGCCCATTGTTGTAACCCAACTGTAATTTGTTCTCTGGCCTGTGTGCACTTGTGTGTCAAGCTTATTGTGGGTGTGCGAGTGTGTGTGCGTGTGTGTAGCACAGTGATGTACAAGAACTGATTAAGGGAATATTGTGGAGAACTAACTTGCCCTGGTATTGTCCATGCCTGGATGAGTGCAGCATACATAATATATACAGTTTATATTTATTGGTTAGGGAGATGGGTCTTTGGAGGACCGTTCAGACCCCTCATTGCTTTGTCTTCTTGATGACAAAGAGGCAGAATGCTATTTCAGTTTGACAACATTTCATTCTGTACATATTCTATATTGAGAAAATTGTATTATAATTTTTTTGCAAATATCAATTTCTTTTCTAAAACGATGTATCTGCTCATCTGGTGACCGTAAAATAAAAACAAATAAGAACATATGTATTTTCTGTGTGTCTTGTTATTTGCATACACAATCCCATGTGTCGGGTGAAAACCTTATAGCTCTATAAACACTATAAAAGGCAGTTTAATCTGACCCTCAAGTGCATTTAGGTGCAAAATCATGCCCACAGCATGAAAAACTATTTCGTTTTGGCCTCACACTTGGATAAGAAGAAACCTTTAAAGGAAAAATGGGGAGAATCCCCTGAAAGTGCAACTGAGGATGGATCCCTCTTCCAGGATAGACGACCATT
>JAOXYL010000048.1:2138054-2150909 GCA_028564955.1 Terapon puta
TGTCAGGCTAACAGCAGTTAGCATCAAGCTAGCTGCCTCGGCTCGGTGAACAAAATGAGGAAAATGACAACACAGAGTGAGAAAGAAAGGTTGAAGAGTCCTTCTAAAGGTAAGACTAATTTGATAATACTGTCTGTGTACTGAGCAGTATTAACTACTGTGCAAAAAGACATAATTTTCTTTTTTTAATACTAAAACTGACTAAAAACTTGTTGAGTTTTTCTCGACTAAAACTATCACATATAGAAATGACTAAAATGTGACTAAAACTAAGACTAAATCTAAAATGGCTGCCCACTGGATGGGATATGGTGGACATATCTGATTCTGCTTAATCATGTCCATGTTTTCTAAACTGGGGAGATTTTAAATGGCATTTCCGAAACTACAAAACATTATTCCAGATAATGGTCAGATAACTTCATCATGTTTCGATGTTTTAAACTGCATGAAAACTAAACCCACATATTGTCAAACATTATAAGTCATAACTACTTTAATACAAATTTGGCAGTTCAGTTGGCGTGGTACAAAAAGTTTTTTTGTGCAAGTTATGCTACAGGTACAGCAATGAAATGATGATGCTCACAAAGGTCCTGCTAAAATCTGGTTGGTTCAAGTGAAAAACTTGAATGCAAGTAAGAGTAAGCACTAAAGATAGTGACTTTTTTCAAGCTTCATTAGAGTCTCGCCTCTTAATATTTAATATAACCTTGTTAAATAAGCTCTTTCTTAGTCTGCTACACCAACAAATGATGCCTCTAAATTCCCAAATTTACTCTCAGCCCTCTGTTGATATTTCAGAAAGTAACTGTGTCACATTTCCTCTAATTTGGGTTGTTAATTCATTTAATCAATGCAATGAAGAAACAAAGCCGTTGGTGTTTAGTCTAATGAAATTTATTAGGCTTTTCTTGATTTGAATATTGCAGATAAAAAGTCAATTTGTCCAGAAATGACCTTTGGAAACGGCCTGTTTTCAATCTGCAGCTGTTACTTGGTATGCAAGGTTTGTTGTCTCACATGTGATCACTGTTAATAATATCTAATGTCCACCAGTAGAGATCACCATCTTCTTAAAATGTAAAGGACTGAGGTTTTGGTGAGCTGTCGGTCAGGCCAGAGAAGTTTAGACTCTGACACAAAGGGAACATGGGAGCTTTTACTGACATTTGTGGAGCTCCACAGGGAAAGGTATTGCAAAATATGATAATTATTTTGGTGATCTTGTACACATGATCAGTGAAACATGAAATGAAACAGAGATAGGCATGGTAATAATCACATTTAAAATACTGCACATTCCTGACAGACATTACTGTAAGTCAGCGGTTTAATTACAATGTTCAGGTGCTTGTACTTGAGTATTTCCATTTCATACCACTTTTCACTTTTACTACATATTTTGACATGTACAAGAGTACGAGTTGCTGGATTGGCAATAACTTACACCGTAATGCACTGATAATTCCAATAATAATCAATCAATATAAAATCGCTATAAAATATGAGTTGTGTGTATGTGTGTGTGAGAGAGAGAGAGTACATTCACTCTACTAGCAGTTTTATTCCTGACTATCTGTCCTGTATATATTGCAAAACATCATGCTTTTTCATATAATAGTAATAATAAATAATATATTATATATTAATATAGTAATAATTAAAAAAAGTTTTTCAATTTTTCAAGTTACACCTGCGTACTAGCACCTGTGTTTTTAAAGTTATGGTGTAATACATAAAATACAAATAACATAACCACAATGCATTTTTAAAAAAAAAAAAAGCAACACGTAGATTGGATATGAAAATATATAACAATCTCTATGAAATAAAGAAAGAGAAATAGATATGCAAATCTCGGACATACAGGGAAAATCAATGCCCATTTTAACAATGACAGATAAGCAGGTTTCTTAAGTGAATTGGCATTTTTCTGAGAATATTTTTCCTGATGTCGCAGGACAATCGCTGACACCTGGACGTCACCGCCGTGGTGTCAGACCATATGTTGGCTGATTGCATGTATATCGTCTCTTGCTCTGTAACGCACGCTGAACTCCGCGATCCTACCTCGAGCTATTCTCCGCTGCCCCTGGGACTTTTTCTTGTTGACTCCATGTTGAGATGCCAAAACAAGCGGGGGAGAAAACAGATCAATGAAACACCATATCAGATGATGGAAAAGCTGCGAGAGAGGAGTGTTAGCGGAGAGCAGCGAAGATCAAACTGGGCAAACAAGAGTGACATCATCACGTCTTGCAGCTACCATCACAGATTTTGATGGTGGTTTCGCTCATGACCCAACTTTAAAGCAGCTCTAAACCTCAGATCTTTGTGATTGATGATCCAAATATATACTGGTGTAAATCTGTGCCATCGCCCACAGTGCTTTCTTAAAGATCTACTCTCTGTGCTGTTTTAACGGAACTGTAATTGAACCTGGATCTAGTTAAAGTTGTAATTGATATGTCAGTTAGTGATCATGGTAATGTGTTTTTAGAAATACAGGTGAGTTCTGTTCAAATGGACATGATGGCCCAAACCATCGTATTTTGAGCTGCCATAAGAACAGAAGAATAACTTGTGCATCAGTTTTTAGCGCACACTGACAAACTGAGAGGATTCAGTGGATGATAATAAAAACTACTAAAGCAGGGAAGAATAAAAATCAATCAGTCAAGGATATCATAAATTATAGAATATACTCTGTATCTGGCATGGTAAGGGCGTGCAGGTGGATTTGGTGCGATTGGATACAAAGTCAACGGAGAGGTCTGCGAATTGCGCTCATCCCAAGGCTTCGTGAATATACTTTATAAACGCATTGGAGACGGGCGGAAGAAAGAGAGAGACCGACTGAAAATGAGAGCTTCTGCTGAGCTCCGAGTTCAGTCGGACGCTGAGTTGAACACAAACACACAGTTGGTGCTTTCATTACCGGTTAGCTGAAACTGATGTCTGTCCAGTCCATTGAATAAATACAGACTGCACAGTTCAGTGGTTCTATATGAGCGAAAAATGTGAGGCCAAAACTTACATTCTCTCTGTGCACACCCAAACGCTGAACTTGTGACTTGTGATGTGAAAAGTGTGCATGTTCAGGCTTCCTTAGAGGCAGATTCAATGTATTTCACTTTACTTGAATATTTCTGTTGTATTCAGCTTTATACTTCTACACCAGTCAGGGATAAATATTGTACTTTTTACTCCACTGCAATTGCCAGCTGGCTTTAGTTACTAGTTTCTTCACAGATTACATTTTTATACCCATCCTGTGTTGTAAAAAACATGTGTGATTGTGGATTTTTCTGATACACAACAGAAGTGTTCCTTTATGAGTTTGTTCATAACAAAGCTGAAAACGGGCTGTTTTTAGGACTACAAACATGATGATCTTCTCGAAAATGATGCTTTGCTGTTGATTAAACTACCCAACGGCTAAAAATAAAAAAAACTATTTGATACCAGCTGAACCTGAAACATCTGCAGGAGCAAAATGTAACACGCACATTAATACAGCAGTAATTTTAACCAGAAACATCAGATCTAATAGGCACACAGTGACAGGGAACACTTTATGGCACTGTGAGTGTGTTTACCTTTAATAATATACAGCAGGTTTATCAGTGCTTTTCGCTAATAACACCTGCCTGCTGCTGGTTTGATGGGAGCAGTGTGCCTTACCAACCACATGAGCTAAAAGAGGCTAAAACCCTGTTTAGAGCTGAGGGGAGCTGCAGTTGGGCCATAATTCTCTGCAGCTTCGTCACTACAAGTGGCCCCTTTAGCATGACAAATATTTATGAGAGTTCATGTAAAACGATTCATTAGTGCAGCTTATGGTGTCTTTTATTTGACCACTGCTTTAGAATAAGTAGAAATGGGTAGTGTAAGGGGATAGCCAACATTATAGAAAGGACAAAGAGAAGTGTGCCTTCAGCACTTCATCCACAGTAAAGCCGTTTGATTGACTGATGATTTCTGGGAAATACAAGGGAAAAACAGCTCAGTGAGCACTTAGCACCAAATACTAACTAAAAAAGGATCCTAATTTCTTTTTTTTTTCAGGTCATAATTCACAGCGTGTGTGACACAGCATGTGTGTTAAGCAAAGAGGTTTGCATAAGACATAAATCGCACATGCCACAAAAATGCTGTAAGGAACGCTGATTGCTCTTCATCCTACCATGATTAAAAGTGGATGTGTGAGGAAACCTGCAGTATCAAACTGAGCCTGAGAGGCAAGAGGAGAGCGGGGGGAGTGTTAGATTGGATGGCAGGTAGATTGCATCTATCAGAGGAATCATTTCCCCCAAAACACTGTCCGCCTCCAGACTCAGTTCTCTTATTTTTTTGGAAGGGGGGCAATTCTATGCAATTCCCAAGGTGTCAGTCGGTGCTATCACATCATAGTCTTGCCATCCAGCTCTGACTAGCTTGAAACAGAGGGGGTGACGTCGAGTCAGGCGATAGACATCTCATTACACTTTCATATGCTGCTAACCGCCGGAGGTTGGCCGAGTGGACAAAGAGAGCCGAACACGGCTTCATTGATTCAGACGGCTGCTCTGCGCTGCACGCCCAGAGGCAGGTGCTTCACTCCTTTCCTCACGTTAATTAATTTCCTGACGCGTCACTCCTTGTCATTCCCTGCAGTCACGTCTTCTGCACTCTGTCCTGTGGCTCTACTTTTATCAAACGGTGAGATGTTTGACATCAAAATGGTCCCTGCGGTGCTGAAGGGAGGGCGAGCCTGAACCCCTTGTCCTCCGTGGCTGGGGTTTGACCTGGCCTGGCGTCGGCCGAGCTGTCAGCCAGAGTGCAGTCTGACATGACAGTGTCTCTCTGTCTCGGGTCCAACACTGGAGTCATTCTTTCCCTGCCGCGCTGCTCCCTGCAGCAGGCCAGGCATATGGCTGACATATATTGCCCGGGGTTATGCCTGGAGGCTGGCGTCCCTCCTCTGTAGGCCTCGGCTCCCTGGAGAAGCAGGTGGTGGCAGAAACAGCTGCTGGATGCACCAGGGATGGTCTTTCCTCACATGCACCCTTAATTTCTTCTTCTCGAGTCCTCCAGTGGTTTTCCATAGTGTGCCAAAGAGGTTCAAGAGAAAGAGAGGTCTTTTTCAGTATACATCCTTGTTGATTCATATGCCTTCAGTGGATGTTGGATATTTGTATTGCTGCCGTCGAATGATGTGACGACCACAGCTCCATATAAATGTCCTACTGTTGCAGTATTCAAGACTTGCTCAGTGGAAATGTTCTGATACATCTTGAATTATGACACACACTGGTGTTTTTAAAAAATGACAGAACCCACAGTTGTCCTTGCCATCAAGTCCTGTTTCTTCATGCAGAATTAATGTTGAAAACATAATATAATTAACTATTTTTAGCCACTGTGGCTCTGTGGCTGGCAATGTCGGTAGCTTGTTCCACCACTTTGGTCCGGACTGAAACATCTCAACAACTTCAAGATGAGTTGCAGACATTTATGTTGATGATGTATCCTGTTGACCTCGGAGAAGCCCAAAGCTTCCATCTGGTTTCATTTTTACTTTTTAGTGAAATGTCTTGATAGCGATTAGATTAGTAGAGATGTACAGATATTCACGTCCCCAGAAAATGAATCCTAATGACCAATATGTTGAAATTTGTGGCTCAAAGTAAAATGCCTGTCTGATGGTGATGGATGGCCCATTCATCTAACTTTTGACTCTTCCAGTATTTTAGGTTTTCTTTATAATGAGTGTTATAGCCTGCTACCTTGCCTGTAGAACAGGACAGAGTACTCAGGTAAAAACACATAGTTGTGTTCTCGACCACTGAAGAAGAGCTGTTCTCTTGAGCTACTTATATACTGCTTATAAGTACATTTCACTTTCTATGTGCAAAACAAACACTCACAAGTTCCATTTGCAGGCAGTGTATCTCTTTTCTTAAATATTACATTTTGCTTTTTGCAGAATCAGTGTTATAGCATTATGTATACAGTGTAAGTTGTGATGTAAGTAGCGCGCTTGCCACCTCAGTTTATTATCTCTTGTGACATTGCTAAGAAAATGCTTAAAATGTAAGGGGAAAAAACACTAAAGAACTAAGTAAGTATCAGTGTAATGCAGAAGTGTTTAAACTGCAATTGTAAAGTCTTTTTGTGTTATAAGCTTTTTTGTTTTATGGGATTTGACCTGTTTTATAATAAGCCTAATAAAAACAGAAAGATTTGCATATTTAATTTTGAAAAGTGAAAACATGACATGGGCTCTAAATATAACTCAAAGACAAAAGAAAGTGGAGGTTGAAGGTTAGATGGAATATAAACTGAAGAAACTTGGTCTACAAACACAAATTGTCTCGCCCAAGGGTCATTGTAGAACTAGAGCCTTGCATCCATCCAACTAAAAAAAAAAGTGTCTTAATTAATTGCACAACATCCAGCATGTAGTCCATCTTCAACTTTAAAGATGTTTTCTGGTCTACAGTTGTTAACAAGTTTGTTCTCTCCAAGGGAACCATCTCCACAGGAGTGCATGTTTCAACTTGACGTTCTTAGCTTTGAGGTCTCCACAGGGTTGTGTTCTAACAAAAACATCAGACATTTATTTCGGTGATGACTTTTTCCTCTGTGGCTGATTGTGAATTCTGTCACCGTAGTGAGTTACAGTGCAGTCGTGCTGACGCTTGGATCTTAGTGGTACCCAGCTGAGGACCCAGTAACTGCAGCCTCAGACAGGTCAGAGGAGGTAGCATCAGCGCTGCCTCACTACCTCTGATCTGCTCTGACAACAAGCCTGTCATTTGGCTGGCAGGCTCTTCTGTTTTTAGTTGGTTGAGACCAGTTGTTTGCGACTCTAGAGGGGTTCAACTGGCCATAAGTGCACAGTAATCACACAAATCTGATCCAGGCACTGGTCAGACGGAGGATTTTGTGCAACTGATGTGACTGTTCTGACCGACTGCAAGGGGAACAGTATGCTGTCTCAGCCCACAAACGCTGTAGTCATTAATGTCTTCATTCATCCAATGACAACGTGGAAGGAGAACGATCAGAGAGTTATCACCTGACCCTCCAGTCCCAGGTTAGTCTCAGCTTTATAGGACTTTGCTGTGTCTTTCTGATTGTTGTTTTGGTTTTAGAAGTAATACCTGAATACTAAATGTGAATCTAAATATTGGATTTACATTTGTCATGTTGCTAGAAACGCTGAACTAATTGGCTGAAAATGTTGCTCTGTCTTAGCCTTTTTGTGTTAATAGGCAACCCCTTGCTAATTTTTGGTGATAATATTTGAATGTGTTTACAGCTTCTTGCCAGGTCTAAAAAACAAAATCTATGCGTTTACATGCACATAATGGTTCAGCAGCATATCCTGTGTCGTTGGAGCACTGCTTGTGCAGATCCACCATTCATGTAAATATCCATGAATGGCCACTGAGTAAGGTTGAGGAGAAACTAATATAGCTGTAAACTGATTTGTTGATGTCTCAAATACAGTAACTGTCACTCTCTTCTCTTACTGACTTTAGCTTTAAGCTAGCTTTACCCCTCTGCTTCTGGTTTTTAAAGGTCTTCCCAAATGTAAACACACTGCCTTCAAAATGGGTAAATTCCCAGCTCAGTACTGAATGAATGTCAACAATGTGCACTTTTAAAAACTTGGAAATGCACCAAAATGATGGTTAATGTCCACACTTGAGAGAACTTCTGCATGCACCAAGTGAACTCAGGGCATGAAGTCTTTTCACTATCAGCTCAAAACAGTTTTAAAAGTTATATAAAATACATTTCCACCATGTCCTAATATCTTATTCAGAAAAATGTGTTTGTACTTTGAACCTGACCTCCTCTTGCACCAGGTTTGGTGAAAAAGTTGTAAATTCAGTCCCCCCACCTCAGGAAGAAGTCTTTCTCCCAATGTTTCCAACCAATGAATGAAAAGACTTGTGGCCATGTGGCCTCTCTTGATAAATTACAGCATGCTTGATGTTTCGCCACATTAAAAATAACCTGAGAAATATGTAGATGTAGCAAACCAAGAGCTCAAGCCGTGCTTCAGGCCAAAGCAAACAGACTTTATGTTTGCAAACACCTTTAAAGAGAGAGAGAGAGACCATTACCAGGCCACAGTGACCTGGAGCAAACCTCTCTCTCTCCATCTTACTCTTTATCTCTCAGCTGCTCTGCAGCCACACTGGTACTAATTGAAAGTGCTGTGAAATATAGATGAACACAGGAAGCGAGCAGGCTGTTCCTTCCTTTTCCTCTCTTGCATCCTCCATCTCGTCTCTCATCCCTCTTTATCCTTTTATCTCTTTATCTGCCTCTCCTCTTGAGGTCAGATTGGTCTCTCTTGGTTCTCTCTCTCCCCGGCTGTCTCTCCCTCTGTCCTCTCTCGTCTGCTCGCTCTCTTCATCACGAGTCTAGGTAGGTTAGGTATGAAAAGTGAGAGCACACGATGAAGTCAAAGTTCTTCAAACAAACAAAGAAAATATAATCATAAAGTACATGGACACTCAAACAAATCGAAACTTGAAAATGTCTTTACCACACCACAGTCGTCCATGTGTGGCCACAACAGCAGCTGCTTTCCGCTCCCTGATGACAAAGTCTGGCTTAAAGTTGGTTCATCCTAACAGTGCTGGATGGGGCCGACGTCCGGGGCTCTGTGAGGTCTCAGGAAAGTTGTGTCCACACTGAGAACCATTTCTTTATGAAGCGAGGCTGACGGGAAAGGAACAAACACAAACTGCTGACACAGAGTTAAAAGCCCACCCTGTCTAAAGTTTCACCGTCTGCTCTAACATTAAGATAAATGTCCCTTAATTAGAACTAAGGCCACCATTAAAAGTGGGGGAAAAAATGTATTCATATGAGAATTGGTTGGTTTCTCATCGCTACGTTGACCAAAGAGAAAAGATGGAGCAGTGCGGCACCCAGACGCTGCACCGCACGAACACACCGGAGTTATCCAGAGTTCATCTTTAATAAAGTCAAGCATTTGGGAGCATTTTAGATTTAATGACTTAATAACAAACATCGAAAGGCAAAGGTTAAGTGTTTTGTAGAAACCTGGTACAACATCACCCAGAGACTAACGTTAGCGAGGCTCCGAACTCCAGCACTAACAAACAGGCACTCCGAGGTCGACACCGTGCCACTTTACGAAACGCACAAAAAGTCCAGCCGGCTCTGATCACACGAAGAAACACTACAGCCTGTTTCATTACGAAACCTCTGCATCTGCACGGCTCTGTAGATAACAGTGGGTTTCCCTTTGACTAGTGTTGCAGCGGAGCGAGCGGTCTTACTCCCACACACGGCGCTCTACTTTATTTGTTCGGTCAGACAGAGACCCCTGTTAGCCAGTTGCATGTAACAATTCAGAGGACCAAAGACGGGAGGGATGGTTTGGCACACAATGCATGGGAGTAAGAGGCTAAAAATAGTGCCGCCTTTTTTTTTATTTACTGAAGCGATTTTGAATCACGATTCAGTTCTGTGCTGAATCGAGGGACCAGGCATTCAAGAGAGATTCCCACCCTTTAGAGCCAAGCCCAAACCACAACAAGAGCCCCAAACCAAAAGTGCCCAAAAGCATGTGGGCACAGATGTATTTCCTGCATTTAGCTACATTTATGTAAAACTAGCAATAACACATTATGAAGAAAATTGGGTATTATATTCAAAAAAACACAAAGGAATGATATGTAAATTGCCGCTAAGAATGCAGTAAATCTCATTAAAGTCACATTTAATTTCATGTTGTATTTACTAAACACAGCACTTTCCTTTAGCCCAGCAGTTTTGTCTGATGTTGAAATCCACAGTTTTTTAGGACAGCGTTTCCTACCCTTTTATGGCTCGGTGCTCTTCAGCACGAAGCAGTAGCGTCCTTGTCACTTGTTGCACGTCCAAAAGTTACGAGCTGAATTAAAGGGGGATTAAATCGTCATGTTCAGGTGCTGCTTTTGTCTTCAAGAGGCACGAGAAGTATTCAGAATAATAAGCATTCAAGCGATAAATGAATACCTGTGAATCAGCATATACGTTACATAATGTTCTTCGTCTAGTGGCAATATGTCCTTTGGTCCTGATTAGGGTCTGTATATTTTTCAGGTCGGACCCAGCAAACTCCAGCAGGATTCGGGAAGCCTGCACGGAGCGTGGGAGGTGAAACATGAGGCCAGACAGCCCACAGAGCACTCGCTACTCTCTGTGACTGAGCGGAATCGAGGGCAACTCAGACGGGCTTATCAACATTTTTTATGAATTTTAGGAGCCTCTTTCCTGTGGACGCCGGCGGACGGACAGTAAGAGGATATGTGCGGAGATTTTTGGTGAGTAAGGGCAGAACTAGGAAAAAAGGAAAATGGGGATTTGAGTTTGGTGTTCCAAAGTTGTATTTTAAAAGCTGGGTCACATAACCTGTGGTAAGGGGTCACAAACCCGAGACAACCTGTGGGTTTAAGGGGAGCTGTGATCGGTTGCACTTTATTTAAACGCACGCAAACACGCACACACACACACACACACCACGCTGACTGCCAGCCTCTGGTTCACACTCGGCACGGAACTCAAGGTTACCAGGCCTGCAGGGGCTCACTCAGCTCCAAGAAAATGTCTCTGGGCGTCAGCACTTTCACTTTATGACTCTCTCATGCAGACACACACGCACGCTCACACACACCCACACCCACACCCACAGAGCCCGCTAGTTGCTGCTGCACGATCATTTGATATGGTTATCTGTATAAGCTAATGTTCTGTGTCTGTGACTGTGCGAGGAAAGAGGAAAAAAAAAGAAAAAAAAGAAAAAGAGAAGCTTGTTTGTGTGTTTGTGCGCGAGTGTTTTGAGTTGATCCCACTGAAAGTCACCTCTGATAGCCATTATACACCCACACGCTGAAATATCCCTCAATTTCTCTTACCCCCTACCAGCTCACTCCCCCACAACACACACTAAACAGACATGGTTTGTTGCTATGTTTCTCTGATTTGCAGGGGATTTACAACAGTGCCACAGCCATATTAATAGGGTGGTATACACTTCAAGGACTAGCCGGTGCATCTTACGCACAGCAGTAGATCTGTGACGCACCTCGTAAGGACTGAGTTTAGATTGTGAGGTTTGGGAATCAAAAACTAACTCTGACCATCAATCAATCCCCCCCCCCCCCCACCTGCATATTGTAAAACCTCTGAGGAGTGAAGTCAAGGTGTGGCTCTTTGTGTGTGAGTGAATTTATGTATGCGCATGTTTCCTCGCTTTTGAGCATTATGCCGCTCTGTGGTCGCCATCCGAGCGGGTGCGTCGGCGCAATTATGGAGGGGAGCCTGCGTCCACCTTGATTTGTATGTGCGCGGGTTGCATGAGGCTTGTGCATCACCTCTGTGCCTTTGTTGTGCTGCTGCCTGCCTCTCAGTCTGTGTTCTGTGATAGATCCTGACAAGCTGCTGTCTGAATTATTGATTCTCTGATCTGAAAGTTTGATGCTTAGCCCGAGGGCTGGATTAACCTGCCGACAGCACCGCCGTCTCCCCTCAGAGGTAAACCGCGGCGCAGACACACAAATACGCATGCATATTCATGTACACGTATGTGCGCACGCACACATGCGGCAGGCACACACCAGACCCCGGTCAGCGTGGCGGACCCTCCTCCTGGCTAGTTAGACGGAGCTGCAGATTACGTGCAGCCTCCCACCTACAGGCATAAGCAGGCTGATTTCCACCGCGCTCTTCCCTCTGTTCACTTGTCTTCCCGACCCCGTGACGTGGGCGTGTGTATGTGTGTCATAAGTCGGGGATGCTCAGTGCATCATGGGAGACAAAAACTTGATATGAATGAAATTCTCACTGTGGTTCTGACTCCAGCTCACCTTTTCAGGGGAAATGCTTCGAAATCTCTTCAAATTGAGAACATTATGGAAAAATAGTAAAAAAGACATTCAGCAGATGACATTTTGTTCCAGGTTACATCCTTTTTTTAAATATAAAGCTTTGTTCATGAAGAAAACTCAGCCAGACAGCATGTTTGATGTTGCACAAGTGTCATTCACATTCAAATGCAGAGATGCACTCATCAATATTTTCATAGAAATGACCGTGTAACATGAGAGGTGTCACTCATAATTGAAACCAGACGTATGACCTGACTCTGCATCCTTCAGCTCAGTGGTTTAGTTTTGATTTCCGTAACTTCACCGCTCTCATTCGCTCTCAGCTCTCTCATCAACCCCAGTTTCCATCCTCAGCAGGCAGCTGTTTCTTCTGACCTGCACCAGACAGCAGGCAGACACATTCAGAGAGCTGCTGAACACTGTGGAGGATTTAGCGGGTGAGGAGACAAATATTTCTCTCACGACTTGGTGGAGACCCAAACGGAGCTAATGTGGGTGAGCATACGTTCATCGGTTGGGCAGAAACACAAATTCAAATGAATGCTATCACAGCTCCATGTGTGCTGGACGGGGAGCTGTTTACTAATAAGCCTGTCACACTAACTAATGTCAGTGGTGGGTTTAGAAATTAATTTAACTGCCCTAAAGTGGCCGAAAAAATTAATTGCTTTTAAAAGATAACTAGAAACATGAAAAATAGCCCGAGAACAAAAGTATGAGGACAGGAGTTTTTCTGAAAAATAAAAAAAATCTGTTGTTACTGCTGCAAATACTAATTGATAAAAGGGTAATATGCATAGTTTTGTTCAGAATCTTATCAATCCCATCTTTCAAACTGGAGTTAATGTTACTGTTTAGCCATAACATACGTGGCTCCAAATCTGAACAAAGCTAGCTCTTTTCACCTGTATTCACTTTTCCCCAACATTCAGAATTAAACCTATAAAAA
>JAOXYL010000048.1:2301788-2323941 GCA_028564955.1 Terapon puta
AAACAGTTATAACAACAGATGCCTATTGACATGGAAATAACAAGGTCAGTCAAACATGGAACATGAGAGAATTAAATGAAATAAATTAATTACTTAAATGACTTAGGCAATTTTAAACCTAGAATTTTCTTCTTCTTGAATCAGCCACCATCTTGAAAAGCTTGTAAAATTGCCTACGTCACATTTATGTTGTGACTTAGGCAAAATAAAACTGCATAAGTCAGACTCTTGACATAGACAATTTTACTAAAGGGGTAGAATGGCACAATCTGTTTAACTGAGGATGTAGGCAATTTTACCAGAGGTGACCAGCATCATGAGATGATTTAGGCAAAAATGTTTTTGTAAAAAATGACTTGTACTTCTGTGATAATTGTGATTTGACTAAATCAAAATGGAGAAAGTAAGTTTTTTTTGTTTTAATATGTAATTCAGTTAATTAACAAAGTCATATATCTAAAAACAAGCTGCCAAAATAGCTGAGTATGTATTATGTAGTGCAGATTTATGTTTACTACACTAAGCTCTTACGTTCCCTCCGACCAGTGAAGGAGCCTGAGGCAGCTGTAACATGTTTAAACCAACACACGTGTTTGCTCGTGGGCTCGACACGTGCAGGGATTGAGACAAAAACAAGTATGAAGGGAATGCAGCAATAGAGTGGTTAAAATATTTGTGTGTGTGACGCAGTGAGAATGTTCCTGTGTAAAATGTGATTAATTTGGTCTTTTAGTAGTGAGGTAGTGGTCTTTTAGTAGTGATATGATAAAATAATTATTAATAATAGTATTTAATCATAATCATTGTTTTAAATTTAAAAAATAATTTTGATTATCTAAAATGTAGATAATTTCTTGGGAGATGTCACCTTGAGCTAAATGATAGTACAATTTTCTCAGGTTTAATACACTGGTAATCCTAATGAATAAATTAATCACAACAGTGATTAATGGAGTGATTGTTTATTCTATTCATCATTAGATTCACTAGTAGCCTACTTATTTTGTCAAAAGTTGTTACTGATGGAACCTGTTGTGTCCATTGCTTTTTGTCCAGCCCAGCGCGACAGGAGAGCAAAAGACCAAACCAACACAGAACAGCGTCAGAGAGCTGAGAGGACTGGGTCTGTCCCCTGACCTGGTGAGTCATCAGTTCTACACGCTCATCCCTCTGTTTTTAATGTCTGCAATATTGTGGAAGGTCAGGGAATGTGATACATAATGTTCAGTGGGCCAGCTCACAACATAACAATCAATTACTTCAACGAAGCTTCGCCTCTTTATTACTGAGAAAAACATCCCGGTACCTCATCAGCTTATGAGAAGAGAATCAGATGGTTTGTTTGGCGTCCTCAGTGCAAACATTGTAATACGTTGGTATTGTGCTGTGTGACAATGAAGATTTTAAGAATTTAGCTATTTTGTTTTGCACATTGAAACTCTGGAAAGCTGAGCCAAAGTCGTGAAATGATGAAATACATTAGTTAGAAAATTTGAATAGTTAATTGAATGAAAATGACACATACTGTTCTTGAGGGAAAAAAATCTTACGAAGCAAAACACAGAAAAAACTATTATGACAACAGAAGCAGCTGCTTGGATCACTCACTGATAGAAATGATCATAATCAGTGATGCTGCTGTGAAATAATCCCAGGTTAAACGTAATCCAGTGTGTTCAGATCCTTCTGCCTTCATATGACGCTCTTCATCATGTCATCCGTTATCAAGCCTTTATCGCGTTCCTGTTTGTATTTTCTGTGTGGAATGACCCATTTTCCCCTCAGCAGTCATCAAACTTTCATCTCACGTTCGCCCACAGATCATGTGTCGCTGTTCCACCGCTCTGGAAAACTCCGTCAAGGAAAAGATCTCCATGTTCTGCCACGTGGAGCCTGAACAGGTACGTCACTAACACGCTTTTATTCTCCTCTCAGAAGGCGGGTCCTCACTCTCTCGGCCACACTAAACTCACCGATCCGTCTCTCCCCAGGTTATCTGTGTGCACGACGTGTCGTCCATCTACAGAGTCCCCTTACTGCTGGAGAACCAGGGCGTGGTGGGCTACCTGAGCAGGAGACTAAACATGCCCATAGAGACTCGACCCAGAAAGATGCTTACTAAATGGAAGGAGATGTCTGACAGGTGAGTCCCCTCAGATGTCATACAGTACAGAGGAAATCATCTGTTCAAAATGAATTTGGGCTGAAGGTGCTCTGCTGTTATTTTCCTCTTCTCTACGATGTGATGATTTATGATTGAGTGTGCTGTGTTCACAGGTCAGACAGACTCCTGGAGCACTGCTCTATAGCACTGGTTGGGAAGTACACCAAGTTCTCTGACTCCTACGCGTCTGTCATCAAGGCACTGGAGCACTCAGCCCTGGCCATTAGCCATAAATTGGAGGTTAAGGTTTGTACATGGAGAGAGATGGAGAGTGCATCTTCTACTGATAAGATCAATATTGAATTTATGTTAAAGTACTATTTTCTGGTAATACTTCAATACTTTTACTCATGCAGCATTTCATAGTACAACAGGCCTGAACGTTGAACTCACAGAGGTCAGCACATGCAAGATTCAGTGTGGAGCTGCCCTTTAAAGAGCGGCTAAATGCTCCCAACACCACTGTCGCTTTTTGTCGCACATGGCTTATTAAAGAGAGAGTGGATCGGGACAGGAGTGCTCCATCCGCTACATAAATGATTGAGCAAGTCACAGGCAGCATGTCCTCTACAGAAGGGAAACAGAAATGAAACAAAGTGTGGCCCAAGCAGAAGTAAATATATATATGTATCTACAAGTCCTCTGGGCTGCCACCTAAAGCCGACGTGTCTCCTCTCAGTATATCGACTCAGCGTTTTTGGAGCCGAACACTCTGCAGGACGAGCCAGTGAAATACCACGAGGCGTGGCAGAAGCTCTGCAGTGCTGAGTGAGTGCTAAGGCACCTTTTTCTGCCAGCAATTCAGCCTGGACAACACATCTCCGGGTCAATCTAAATGTTTCTCCTCCGTGTACAGTGGCATCCTGGTTCCCGGAGGTTTTGGCGTCAGAGGAACCGAAGGAAAGATTCATGCCATCAGCTGGGCCAGGCAACAGAAAAAACCTTTCCTAGGTAAGTGTCAGGACAACTAGGATGTACCATATTGAGATGGATGGCTTTAATGGCAGCATCTGCAACAGTGAACTTGAGTAATCTTCTCGATAAACATGTTGACTCATCTGTTTCTGCAGGTGTGTGTCTTGGTATGCAGCTGGCTGTATGTGAATTTGCCAGGAACACACTCGGCTGGAAAGGTAATATCAAATTCTCCCATGTAGCAAAACCGAACAGGTGCAGTCTTTTATGTTCACGTTATCGAGTAGGTGAAAGGACTGAAGAGTTACAAAGTTATTTAAACTTGTTTCAAAGTTACAAGGCTAGTGTCCTTGCTTTTTTTAAATTATCAGTTCAGTTCCCAAAAGTGAGAAGAAATTGAGCATAGACAGTCATTCTACTGACCTTAGTAGTCTGACAAAAGGATTTTATGGAAAAGCTCAACTCAGTATCGGGCATTATTTTCCATTACAATAGAGTACCACCTCAGCGAGGTTGGGGTCGTCATAGCAACGCGGCCAAAACTCCAGCAATATCATTTGTTATACGACACAAACGCGAAACAGCTATGGAGCCGTCAAAGAAACATCATCTCAGCGTTGATTTGGGGGTTGGTTCGCTCTCCCGACTCATCTAGTGATGTCACGGCCTGGCCAATCAGTGGCCTGCCATCTGTCATGTCACATTTTCAGCTCGACTTAGCTTGCTTGGATCCCCCAGCTAAGTAGGTACGGGGAAGGTACCTGGTCGAGTCGAGCTGAGTTAGGTACCAGTGGAGAAAAGCCATTACTGGCTTTTGGACAGATGTTATGAGATGCAGTTAAAAGCTCCAGAGAAGGCTGTTAAACGGACTTAGACTTAAAATGTGTGTTCGAATTTGAAATAGCATTAAACAGTATGAGCTCATTTACTGCAGTATATCATATGCTGGCTTTTTAAATTAGCCCATCATCGAGTTTTAAAATCCCTGCTTTATGTGAAACTCATTTACATGTCAAACACACGTGTTGGTATATCATGTTTACCTTGCAAGAGATTGTTAACGGTGGCTTATGATCACATGCTGAACATAACTGATGGTTTGTCTTTGCCTGATTTGCACATAGACGCCAACTCAACTGAATTTGACCCAGACACCCAGCATCCTGTGGTAAGTTCTGAACTGACCGAGCTTTAGCCTGATCTAAAGAGTGCTCAGAATGGAGAACCTCACGATAAACCTTTTGCAGGTGATCGATATGCCGGAACACAACCCCGGGCAGATGGGTGGAACCATGAGGCTGGGGAAGAGACGGACCATTTTCAAGACCAACAACAGCGTACTGCGTAAGAAAAAGCTCCCGTTCCCTCTCAGCACAGTGTGGATGTATTGTTTTGCGCCTCCCCTGTGCTCACAGCTGCTCTGTATTCCAGGCAAGCTTTATGGAGATGCAGAGTACGTGGATGAAAGGCACAGACATCGCTTTGAGGTATGTTGCCTTGTCATTTCATCTGCAGCATATAAATCGCCTCGTCGATTGCGGAGTGGTGTTTTAACTTTGAGTTGCCCCTTCGCAGGTCAATCCTGATCTCAAGAGTCACTTTGAAGAGAGGGGCTTCCGCTTCGTGGGCCAGGACGTCGAAGGAGAAAGGATGGAGGTCATAGAGCTGGACGGTACGCAGAGCGAAACGCCGAGTTTCTTTTTAATCTTGTGGTTAAATGTTTACTTTCAGATTTAGAAAAGGTCTGTTATGCCACTAAAACTGTCTATTTGTGGTTTCAGATCATCCATATTTCGTTGGAGTGCAGTACCACCCCGAGTTTACCTCTCGGCCCATCAAGCCATCACCTCCCTATCTTGGTTTGCTGCTCGCTGCTGCCGGGAAGCTGCCCAGCTACCTGCAGAAAGGCTGCCGTCTGTCTCCACGGTAACGCGGCGTCTCATTACATTTAAGCCAGCATCCAGATCATTTAATCAAACAGATTAATGACTGCTGATGTTTGTTTTTGACACAGGGATACTTACAGTGATCGAAGTGGCAGCAGCACCCCAGACTCCGAGATATCAGAGTTGAAACTGCCTTCTATTTCAAATGAATGATTTGTATGTGCTCATCCAGTAAATGTTCTTTGCAAAACATTACAACTGATTTCCCTAGTCTCTGGTGGTTCAGGACTGTAGGCTCTGATAGCACTGAGCAAGGCTGACTCCTTTTAATACAGCTTTGAATGTGGTGTTTTAGGGTTTGTCCTTAAAACCTCTGCTTCAACTCTGTTACAGTTCTAGGACCACCAGATTGTGGCCTTATTGTAAATACAACCATCCTTTGCAGCTTGTCATTTTGAAAATAAAGAATAAAAGGGATTTCAAATACAGTTTGTGTTCTTTATTTCAGTTCATTACATTGACAAATATTCACCACGTAACAGTCTAGTCTTTAGATCTTGTAGAAACAAAACTCATTCAGTGCATGTCCCTTCTGCAGAGTTAGGAGTGGGAAGGACAGCCTGCAGCTGGAAGGCCAGTCAGACTTCCTCCAGTCTTTTAGGCCAACTTGTCCACTCGACCTGAAATAAAACATGACATTTGGTTAATTTCTGCAATTCGGCAGCCTCTTTGGAAGACCTAAATTAAAATCTGATCTCAGTCCCATATCCGCAAGCTTCATCCAACAGTCCTCATTGTAATAAGTGATCATCATGGATCAGGAAATGTAACGTAATGTATGACAGATGTTTACATACCTGAACAAACCAGGGAGATTTTAGAGTCTTCAGCCCAGAGGACAGCAGGCTGATCAGCTTGATGTCTACAGAATGAAAGATTGAAGTCAGACTTTATGCCACATGCATTTAAGGGCTCTGAGTGCTGCACCATCATACAGCATCTGTAGGACAGCTGAGTGGCTGTTGACGGCAAAGGGGGCCACAACAGTCAAAGACCACCCTATTTTCTAGCATGCACTTGGAGAACCTGGAGCTACAAACAAGCTCAGGTCCTTAGGATAGCATGCTGTAAAGTGGGCTTGAGAAAGAGTCGAAGATACTAGGGTAAACATTTACCTGGAAATGAGAAGTCATCATCCAGTCACTTCAGAGTCAGCCATTAGGATCACCTAAAAGGAAGCAACTTGGTCAGTTTTTTTTTTATTTAAGTAAACACTACTTAACTTCTTATAAATGTGGCTCAGTAAATTATTGTCTCAATCAAGCCTAATCTCAGTGAGGGCAAGTTTATCATCACAGCCAGAACTGTAAATATTCAAGATGTGGATGAGGAAGTTACCTGAATGTGACACATCTCCTTTTCTATCCATTAGTCCCCAACACCTGCAGATAGAGGGAATTAACTGTTAATATACCATCACTTTCATTGGGCCCATGAAACCTATGAATTTGTCCAAGTGTCCTTCCCCTAAATGTTGCTGGAACAGTTACTTTTAAACTGAGCAGCGACCGTCGGTGAAAGTCTTCATCTCGGCTTCCTTTTGACCGTTCAGTGCTACATGAGAGCATGGACGGCTTCGATAGGAGCCAGTTTAGCAGAAGTAGTGTGCGTACTGATAATTGGAAACGTACCTGGATCCTACACAAACATCCATGGCTGGAGAGGCAGATCAAGGGATTCAGGTGTTGATCCTGAAGAGAAACAGATATTTAGTACATGTGCTTCAGTGTTGGGGATTCACATTGAGTCAGTCAAGTCAAATTTGTGATTTTAAAACTGAAACACTTCGAGAGGCAAGAAAAAAAGCTGTACAACATTGTTGTCTTCAATCACCACATTAATCTATGGCATCTGCTGCTGTGTATTACATCAGGTTTCCAACCAATTGTGCCAGCAAATTTTTATTTGGCAGATTACAGGGTACAGGATGGGAACTTGCAATGTGAAACTGTTTAATTTATGGGAAAGTTCAAGCTCAAGTTAAACAAAACCTTATGCACTACAGGTAAGAAAATAGAACATCTTAGAGAGCATCATTTAATATTTATCTGAAAGGGTTGACCGAGATTAGCCACGTGGTTCACATGCATTAGCATTAGTTAGCATTAGCTAACATCCAGGTAACATACTAGTCACAGCCCAATGTTAGTTTTATTACCGAAATTAAAAACTCACATAGAGGTACAATGAACAGTTATAAAATGTAAGGTCGTGTTGTCGTGTTATCACGAAGTATTACTTTACAGGGCTTCAGTTCATAAATGCTAGCTAAAGTTAAAGCTAGCCATTTTACCCGGTAGGGCGTTTTCTGTAGCTCAGACAACAAACTATTACATTATTAAACTCCGATGTTCACCGGGCCATAGACGACTAAACCAACATTAGCCAACCAAATTATTATCATTGAATAGATATGACGTTTGTCAGGAAAAAAAAACTCCCAAAACTAGTCGAGGCCTCACCGTTAGCCAGAGTTAGCAGCGCCTTCTCCTCGCGACAGTCTTTCAGAGGAAGAGAGCGTGCGGAGCGCCTCATGCAGTTATATACGTTGGCGCTGAGCAGCTGCCTCCTGATTGGCCAGTATATCTCACACGAAGTCCACTTGCATGACGGGATATGTAGTTTAACAAGCGTCTTTGGGAACCATCTGCTGTCTTCTTTTGGGAGGGGGTTTATTGTCGCTCATGCGTGGGGCGCATTAACACCGAAACAGTGCTTTGACACTCCGGCAAACACACACCTCTCACGGAGATAAACGAATTTATTGCGCGTAACGAGAGAAAAGAAAAACTGCGGAAAAGGCGACCTCGGCAAACTTCAGAACCACGGACAGCAGCCTGCCTCCAAACATCGATCTGAGACCGGCGGCTGAGAGGCAACAAAGGCGTCACGCTCCACGCCGACAGTTGCGAAATATTTTCAGCCACACGGCCACATCGACGGCTAAAGTGCGCAGGACACATCGCAGAGGCGAAAAAGCCTCTCACCGGGGGGGGGGGGCGACTTAAGGCTGCACCGGGAGCTCATTAAACCGGGTTATCGCAACTGTCACGGCTCGGCCCGGCTCGTCTCCGGTCACATGCGATCGGCATAGGTGCATCCATCACATGATCGCTGGTGCGGCTCAGCGCTCCGTCTCTTCCTGAGCAGAAGGAGCAGCGGGAGGAGCGGAGGGGGGGTGGGGGGGCTGCATGTAAACACGGCCGATCGCAGGGCTTTGTCTCACACACACACACACTCACACACACACGCTGCACGCACGCACGCACACACGCACGCTCCGCTGGTATCCTCCACATCTAGTCATGCCATGGATATTTTGTGGCAATACCAGTTCAGGATCATCTTGCTCGGGGACTCGACCGTGGGCAAGTCGTCGCTGCTGAAGCGCTTCACGGACGGGATCTACAGCGACGTGGCGGACCCCACGGTCGGGGTGGATTTCTACGCCCGCTCGCTTGATATCGAGCCCGGGGTGAAGATCAAGCTGCAGCTCTGGGACACGGCCGGCCAGGAGCGATTCAGGTAAGCACACACAAGAAAGAAAGAAAGAGAAAGAGAGAGAGAGGGAGAGAGGGAGAAAAAGCACTGTTGCCTAAATAAATATGTCTCCAATCGAGCGACCATTCCCTGCTGAGTGGATTGGTGCTTTAATAATGAAGAGGCCTCGTGTTTGGCTGCTGATTATAAAATGAAAGCCCTCCAAAATGAAATCAGGGCCATTTCCTCCCTCATTGTGATGTAATGGAGTGCGGGCAGTGGAGAAAAGGGTCAGGGGAAGATTAGATAGGCCTCGATCTCATGACGCCCTGTGCCTGAATCAGACTGAAAAAAAAAATGGAGCTGCATCAGTGCATCCATTCACGGATGATGGGCAGCCTCCTCACGCCTAGGCCCCCGCGTTTGATTCCCGGAGATGCTGACTCCACAGTCTCCGGGGGCAACGCGCTGGTGACAACCGTCCACCCAAAATGTAGTTTTTTTGCATCCGTCTGCCCTGTTGCTTCTGCTGTTTTCGTCTGCCCCTGCTGTCGTGGATGATTTCCTTTCAAAGCGCTCCTCCGTCTGGGGAAGCAGCTCCGCTCTCAGATGTGCGCTCCCTTTTGAAGCCCAGGCTTCAGAGGGTGTTTTTCCGTCAGGCTTCACCACAGTCTTTCACTTCTGTTTTAAAGGACTTGTGAGGAGCGTTTGTGAAATCAAGCAGCATTTCTTCACACGCTATGTGCACGGATTAAGACTTGTGCAGGCCTGTGGCGCGGCATAAGCAGATGCTTGGTTGTTGCCCTTCTTGAGTCAAGAGGGGCAACGATTCCAGGGTCCTTGACCTCTCAGACCCCCCAATGAATCCCATGTTTAGTGGTTTGCAGTGTTGCACGTGAAATATTTACTATTTCATCTGTATTGTGCATACATAACACATATATTTAAATTTGCGTGTGCAAACAGACACCTGACAGCAAACCTGTCTGTACATGGTGGCTGCTTAAAAGGTGAAAATATATGTAGGGAGAGTGAAAATAGAGAGTGGAACTGCTTTGCAATTGGGCAGAGAAGACATTCAACCACTGAAAATCAAATAAGCCTGGCAGCATGTGTACTTTAAAATATGCTCTGATTACTGTATGTAACAGAAATATGGATTTTAAGTTACAGGCATAGAAAGGTGGGACATGAGCCTTGACTTGGACTTGCCTGTAGGACTTGCTTTACTTGAGACTTGGCTCCCTAAAGACTTGACTTGAAATTTCAACTTTAAAAACATCCAAGCTGTGAGTTTTATCCCAGTAAAATTACGGAACAATGAAAATATCTAAGGCAGGGATGGGCAGGCGGGTCATGGCTTACTTTAAACATACCCTGAATATCTGATTATATGTATTAAAGAGACTTAGAGGGAAAATGTTTAAATGCTGTGTCATTATACTGGTCATGAGACAAGAATTAGCTTCACTTGCTAGTTGCTTAGTGGGACTTGATTTAGACTTCTCTTGGATGACTTGAGACATTCTTCAAAAGACTCCACACTCAGTTCTGGATCTTTTTCAGGTTAGCAGAAAGCCTTTCGGGTCAGGTCACTCTTCATCAGAGCTGTTCAGAAGATGCTCAGAATTGCTAATTTGAGTTCATTTTGCATTGAATTACTAACATGTCAACCTACCACTTGTCTATCCTCCAGGTCCATCACGACATCGTACTACCGCAACTCTGTGGGTGGGCTACTCGTCTTTGATCTCACCAATCGCAAGACCTTTGACCATGTGAGGGAGTGGCACAAGGAGGTGAGTGAGCACATCCTGCCTCACCACATGGTCTACATCCTCATCGGCCACAAGAGCGATCTCAACAAGGATCGCAAGGTGAGCCGGGACGAGGCCGAGCAGCTTGCGGCCGAGCTGGGCATCCGCTACGTGGAGACGTCAGCCAAGTGCAACAGCAACGTCGACCGGGCCTTCGAGCTGCTGACCAGAGACATCTATGAGCTCATGAAGATGGGGGAGATTGTCACCCGCGACGGCTGGGACGGGGTGAAGAGTGGCCTCACCGCCAAGGTGCTCTACCCGGCCGAAGATGAAGAGGAACTAGCCACCGCGACCGCTGAAAAGGGCTGCCACTGCTGACTGAGAACTCTCCGTCTAAACACTGTCCCGTCACGCCAAGAGCTCACCTCGTCTCACAGCCGTCCATTGAAGTCACTCAGGCTTGGCACCTTGTGATATCACCATCCATCACTTCCTCACCTCGTGCTTCGTGCCCTCTCTGTGTGTGTGAGATCTTCTGACATCTGGGATTCTTTTCTAACAGGAGGTCATTGTACATCCTGATGTGTATCTTATAGGCAAGTCGTATCTCTAAATTCATGTGGTGTAGCATGAGCCAACCTGTTTCGGGCCTTGTTAGGTTCTGAAAACACAGAAAGCATGCAGGGGTGATCAGGTATTAGGGCTTAAAGCGTAGCCAATACTCCATTTCACAGCCTGGAGATGCTGGACTACTGAGTATACTGAGAGTACAGATAAATCTATGGACCATGACTTGCCGTGGCATCTGTTGTGGGTTTCTACCTGTCAAAGTCTGTGTGATGCTTTGCCTGCAATCTTTTGTGACTGTAATATTGTAAATAATAGTGAAATCTATAGAGACGAAAGCTAAAAGGTCACAGAAAACTATTTAATTAATAGTGTGAACAGACACAGTGCACTCTACAATAAGTGTCACCATATGAAATCAATGTGCTCCCCCTGCTACTGTAAGCTGTGCGTGCACTTGCGCCAAACTGACTTAAACCTTCATTCTGTCAACAGACAAGTAAAGTTTTTGTAAAAAAAACAAAAAAAATTAAAAGAAAAAGAATAGTTTACTTCTAGTTTAGGTGTATACATAAAGATAGGCCATTGTAATTAGGGTAGGTGTTCCTATTTAGGTATTTGTATCATAGCATCCACAGGAGCAAGACATTAATGTCATATCTCAGTCATCAGACCTGTAATGACTTTGTCAGCATTAGTAAAGATGCATTTGATTAAGAAGAAATTTCACCTGCAGCTATTTCTTTAGTTCAAGGCTCAATTCACAAAAATAATATCCTATTTAGTCCCGAGCTGGTGGTGAATGGCAACTCCTTGCATCCAACAGTGTAGTACTGCTTTTGCAGGCCAATACTTTATGGTGTTCATAAGGTGTCAGTAGAAAAGTCAGGCTTCCAAGAAGAAAACCTGGACAAGCTTTGTCACCCCTCAGGATGCAAAACTTACACAACTTATGGCAACACATAGTTCACTTGCAAAGTTAAAGAGAATATATTTTAACATGGTTATCTCAGTCCATCAAAACCACCCAGTTCAGTTATCTGGGGGTTCAGCAGTCTGGGGAACATGTCATGAAACCAAGGTACCCTGGATTAGGTTTTCCTCATGTCACTGCCCCTCTTACGGGAGGTGATTAGCCTAGCTTCAAAATCTAGCTAAAGGCAGCGGTAAGAGCTAGCTAGGCTCCCTCCATAGTTCCCAATATACCTACCAAGTAGCAAATCTGAAGTTCACATAACTTAGTTTATCTTGTTTGTTTGACTCAATTCACAAATAGAAATGTGTGGATGGTTAAGTAAAACCTTGATCCACCAACCCTACAACTGCCCTGCGTTAGCTAGCAGGAGTCGTTTGACAGAGGTGCCAGAAACCAACAATAGTCAAATTAACATTTCTGTTAGGGGACAAAATGAACAAACAGGATCCAGTGTTTTACTTACTATGCTTTAAAGGTGTTGTTTTGTGTTGAGCCCAGCTGTTGCCCTGCTGCTTCCAGTCCTCATGATACGCTAGGCTAGCTGTCTTCTGCCTCCAGCTCCATAACTAATGTACTGACATGAGACTGATATCAAAATACTTATCCGTATCTTAGAGTTATTACAGGGTTATTACATTATTATAATTCCCAAAAGGTTGAACCATGTTCTTAAAGCTATTAAAAAGGGCCTGTTCTTAAATGCCTACATCTGTTGAATTTGAAGGCCAGGACTTTCATGAGCCTTAGCATAAATTTCATGTTTAATGCCGCACTCAAAGTTGTTAAAATACTTTGTCAACCAAGTACTGTTGACTCATTATTTACACAACTTAAGCTTTTAGATGGTTACGATTACTGCAATTTATCAACTTTATTGACCTCTTATCAATTTATCAACTAATAATGTCAGCTGTGATGGAGCCTGTGGTGGTCAGCTTGTTGTTCCGACCAGTGAGCTACATTTATGATGAATGCATGTCTGTAAATTCACATGACTCCCAAACATGCCAGTAACAACCTTTGACATGAAGGATCAAGTATGTTCTCAAGTCTCCAGAGGCTTTTGGCCATAGACACCGTTAATCTGTTGTTTAGAGGCCTGGAACGTACAATAGCCTACAGTGCACGCTGCCTGGGAACTCACCACTCATTCACCTTTCACCAGCATCTCACCAAGAAAACCTGTTCACGCACACACTGTAAACAGCAAGAGATTATGCATTCTGCAGTTTTTACTTTGCCTTCATGTGACCAAATTTTCTCTGAGCTGATGAGGGCCGTATGGGTGATCCAGCAGATACACTGTACCGAGGGAAGTCACAGATTAGTACTGGATGAGGAATGTATTCTGATGCATTTGCACCATCCCTTTATTCTTACTTTTCTGTACAGATTCAAACTGTATATGTTGTAGCCAGGTTTGGATACAGTTTACTACCGTACACACACAATATGTTTTTGTTTGACAATCAGATGTTAACATTTGTGTTCTTGGCGCAGGTGAGGACTTCATCGCGGGGGTGCTATGCCTTGAAATCTAGCTACAACATCCATTTGGCAGTCAGTCTGACTGTGTTTCATACCGCAAATACCTTCCTCACTTTTGTCTCTCATCTAAACAGGGTCGAATTGTATGCTATTGTTTGAGTTTCTATGTTGATAATGTACCGTTCGCAAACTGTTCTCCAGTGAGCATGATTCCTGTTCCTGAGCATCGCACATCAGAACTTCCTGTTGCACTGCGTGGTGTGAAGAAGACAGCCTCAGAGTGTTGAAAAGCTGGGGATGAATTTATAGGACAACAGAGGAAAGACACCTAGAAGAAATGGCTTCTTGAAAGACTGCCTTTGTGGGAAGAAATAAGTGTATTTTTCATCATCTATTATTAAATGCCTCTATACCCACCAATGTTAAGTAGCTAAAGAATAAAATAAGATGATAATGATAATACAGTTCACAGCATTGCATTTGTAATCTTACTGTCTGTAATATTACAAACAGTGGCCATCGTGTATCCTGATACTGATGAAGGCCATGACCAATCCTCTGTCCAAATCCAGCCTCTCTTTTGCTGTAATCTTAAAGGAGTAGTTCAACATTTTGGGAAATGTTCTGATTTGTTTTATTTCTAATGTATATAAGAGGATTGAAAGCACTCTCGTGTTGTGCAGAACTGGAACCAGGGGATGACCAGGGGCCTCAAAGAAAGACTCAAAATACAACTTTTACCAAATCTAAAACTCGCCACATAACACATAGAAGTTTAAAAATTAGGTTGTTGGTGGAGTTCTGTGCTTGGAACTATCTCAGTTTTAGTACCATTGTAGCTATATAGAGACCTGTGCTAACCAACAGGACACTGCACAGAAGTACTACATGGATGTTCAAATAGCTGCTCATAATATCAGTGTCATCTTAACCAACCACATCCTGGCTCTAGCTAAGAACTTAACACAGAGATTGATATCAGTCCTCTAATCTCACTCTAAAAAAACCCAACAAAAAAACAAACAAAACAGAAATCCCAAAATGCTGAGGTATGTCTTTAATGGTGTCTTTTTTCTATGTAGTCCACAGGCATAATCGAACCAACCCACTAATAGGGCTTTTGTACCAGAAAAACATCAGTAGCTGTTAGGCCTCCAAAGTGGTACAAAAGTGTTCAGCTCCTAATCCCCATGGTCACATTTCACAGCTTTACTGAATAAATGTTATTTATTTTATATATTATGTATAAGGGATTTGCCTTTTATTTGATGTGATTTTATTGATTGGTTAAAAAAAATAAATAGATGTACAATGAAAAACGTTTGGACTCAAGGTTTGTTTTTTTTTGAAGAAGAAGAGTTTGACGCCCTCTTCTGACAGACTGAGGGAGGATCATCATGACCCGGATTGGTTATTCTGACATTTTAGTGATGATGGATAAGGCCACGAGCACACGTTTGAGTTTTGATTGATCAAACAAAACGTGTTTGATACATTTGCTAACAGTGTGGGCTACATCAACACAATATGCTCTGTTTAAAAGTGATTTTGTAATGACACTTTAATACCAAGTTAACTATTTGAATTCTTTGCTGCTTTACATACACTAACAACACACATATTATGCTATTACCATATTATTATGGTTGGCTGTTAAGGCTTATTCAAGATTCAAAATTTGAAGAAAGATGTTTTATTTATTTTTTACTTGAACCACCCGTTGGAATTTCACTTGTTAAATCACAGGCTTTAAACAAAAGCCTTTAATTCATTTAATTCAAATATAACATGGGATTGGGTTTCATGCCCCTCCTAATTAAATGTCCTTGACTTAGATTCAAGATAATTGAACAGTTAATATATTCATGAAGTAATATATGATATATCAGAGAAAGATATTCTAGTAATGATCTGTTTTTCTCTTCCATTAGCTTTCATATGGATGAGCTTATATAAAGCTATGAGAGAGGAGCCGCATCTAGAAAAAAACATCTTTTTCATTTTGACCCAAACCACTATCAAACCTCAGTAAACATGTCTAAGAGTTGTGTTTTCGTCCTGATAGACGACATAAACAGCGCTTTTCGAAGTGCGCGCAGCAGCCAATGAGAGCCCACAGTGTTGCGTTGCTCCGCCTTTTAATTACCCATCATGCTCGTCGATCGTCAAACCCGGCGATCCAAATGTGATAATGTTCAGATAATAGATCACCAGTGCTTCCAAATGTAGTAAAATAGCTTTTAATATTTATCATCATTGCACAAAACATCATGCCACAGTGGAGCACCGATGTGATTTATAAGGTTTTTAACCTCTGAGTGAGAACGATGTTGCAGATGGCCAGACGGTGGGACGTTCAATGACATTGTTAAAAAGGGCTTCTGCCATGTTTGGCACAGGAGGGGTGGGGATAACCACCCTTCCTGCGGAATCGCCATCAAGAGATTTCGGAAGCACAATTTTTAAACCAGGGGCTGCTAGTGATCACTTATCCTGGCGCCCCGTCCCGCTTTGTGAAAAAAAGAAATCAATATCCTTGGTGATACACGGAACAGTATGGCCGTTGTTAGCTGTCGTTACACCGCCACACTGTGTCTGATCTCACGTGAGCGAAGCAGATGTCTCCGGACAAGTTTCCGTGACGAACCCAACGAGCAATCAAAATGCTAAACAAGGATGAGACGGTCACCTGGATAAGACTGTTGAAGCCATAACGCACGTCCTAACACTGCACCGCGCCGCGTGTATGTCACCAGCGTTAACACTAATTGAGATACGGGCTGAGCAGACGGAACTTGCCAGATTGCTCAATAAATAAAGCGCGCAAGAAACCGAGGGTGTCGCCAAACATCACATCCATTTCGCTCTCCCACGTATTCTCGAGCTGTTTGAGTCACAGTCGGTGCTAAAGTGAGCCGCAGTTAGATTTTTTTCAGAGTTTACAAGAGCGTGAGAAACAGACGAGCGCTGTTCGGCAGGAAGTCCAGCTATGCCCCGCGTAGTGCGCATGCGCCGCAGCCTTCCACAATCTAGGGCTGCGTTTCTCTTCATAAAACGGTAAGCGGAGGCTCATTTTTCACTATGTGCTTTTAAATAGACTCGCCCGTGAAATAGCGATCGCTCGCACGACGCTAACGGCGGCTTCGGCCGGGGGTTTCGGGCGCAGAGCGGAGGGGGGTTCAGCCGGCCTGGCTCGCGCGGAGTGGAGGGGCAACGCCGCCGCCGTGCCGTTGTTTGCCGTACGTGCCGCCGCACAGGGAGACGTCATTTTGAGGGGGAGCGGAGAGTTAAAATGCAGAGTTACGAAGGGACGTACGGTTCAGAGACAAGCGGCACGTAACCGTCACACTGTAAATGCACAGCTTTGCCCACCTCGGACAGTATAGTTCACCGTATTGCCCACTTTGACCGCACGTCTAGTTCCGCCCCGGCGTTAGCCACAATGGCTACCACCGACCCAGACTGAGGAGCTGTGTGTTTCTGAGCGTCACACTGAGTGAGCTCTGACAGAGAAACTGGCGGCTGCTCGCCCCGCTCCTCCGCGCACGGCAAAGTTTGGGAAACGCGAGCAGTTTTCTCCGCAGCCTGAGCGGCGAAGTCTGAGCCGAGCTGCTGTTAGTTAGCATCCCTGTGTGGGCTGTTACAGGACGGTACATCAGCTCTGTGGGAAACAAGTGAAGAGAGGCGCGGGGTTACTGTCTTTTAGTGGCTCCTCTGAAATACGTCTTAAATCACAGTTAATATTACTCACATTAGTTCACAGATATTAAATATTTAGTTTTTTAAATAATTAAAAAAAAAAAAAAACAAGCATAAATTTGTGTACGTAACTTTACGTTATTTAAATAAATTCATTTCACACATTTTTTAAAATCGATTTTGGTCTCCGTTTTTTTTTCTTGATATTGAAAGTCTTTGTATTGGAGTTTTTTTTTTTTCCCATCAAGCCCAATTGAGTTCATGTCACTAAACCAAGTAGAGTTACTTACCTGAAGATAATGTCCCAATATGCCCAATATACATAAGTTAGAGTAAAAATCCTGAGGCAAAGTAAGTTAAAATCCTCTCAGAAAACATCGCTGCAAAGGTTTGCATGGTTAAGACAAAATGTTAGACATATAAAATTCAAAATAAAAAAACAAAAAACAAAAAACAACTTTATCCTGCAGAGCAAATTTCATTAGCAAGTCAGCTCAAGGTGTAATGCTACATGGTCATTTGAAATGGTTTTGGACTCACATGCTGGTACACCCCAACAACAGCACCATCCATCACCTCAACGTCCACACCACCAAGAGGCTGAAACCGATGTCTCATTATCAGTTAGAAATACAACACAGCCTCCTCGGTGCAGCCTCAGACTTCAGCAGAAAGAACTAAACCTACATGGCCGACCGACCAGAAAGGGGCATCAGACTACGGTTGAACCAAAGCTGCCAGGACTCGTAGAATAAAGTGCCACCAGAGCGTCAAAAACAGCAAATTACTTTCACTTTTAAACTGTCGGCTCGAGAGCAGTCCAGCGTCAGTGAGCGCGGAGTGCCACCTCAGTGGACACGGAGCTCTGCCCTCCTGCACCTCACCAGCACTTCTTCATATGAAATTTTGATTTGAATTGTGGTGAAGAAAAATACTTGAGATGAAAGTTTGAAATGCTATAAAATAAAGTGACAGATTTTGGAAAAGTACATGAAAAATGACTTTGTTACTATACAACAGCAACAAGAGTAAATTTAAAAGTTAAGTGAAATTGATTTCATGTTTCTGATTTTCCAACTATTCCTCAGTACAAGTTGGGCCAGACTAGTTTTACTAAATCTTACTTTGAAAGTAACTCTGAAACTAGTGGTTCGCTCAAAAAACCAAAAACTAGTTTTGAATCTATCTTGACATCACTGACATCATACAAGAACGTGAAAAAGATATACACATACTGCATATGTCTGTTTTTTTAATCTATATTTTTCTTTTTCAGATGAACAAACTGGATAGCTTTTCTATGAAAGCGGCCCCCCTCCTCTAGTCTACTCTGAGTGTGATGGCGACCACCGAGGAGGTCACGGTGTCCATGGGGGAGGTGGTGATGGTGAAGGCTGACGGCGAGGGGGACCCCGATGACCCTAACAAGACTCAGGTCATTCTCCAGCTCCAGCCAATCACCACCGGGTATGTAACCAGGTGTAACCGATTGGACAAAGGCTCGGTCGGCATGTCTGGGAAAGTTCACTCCAGTTCACTTTGCCACGGTATATTTTTAAAAAACACAAAGATGCCAGATGATCGCCCAGAATGAAGTTTTAATTACTAGATTACCAAACTTTACAAGGCCCATGTCAAAATTTGGATACAAGATAGACAGACTGCATCCTCGATACCACCAAGCAGAAATGTGAAAACTTTTCTTCTTTTCAGGGACGAATCTTCAGAAACAGATGCGGCCGTCATGGCTGTCGAAGCACATCCCGGTGAGAACGCTCGTAACGGTGACGTCTGGACAGCTTGAGATTGAGCAATGCATACGTTTAGCTTGTCTTTTTGCAGATCATATTGAAAAAAAAGCTCCGTGTTTAAATGTCGCATGCGTCTTCTCATCCTTTCAGAGGAAACGGAGGGAGAGGACGTCGAGATCGGCTGCCCCATAACGTGCGGCGACAGTAAAGCTGTGCTGCTGGTGAAGAAGTTTGTGTGCCCAGGAATCAACGTAAAATGCGTGAAGGTTGGTGTTGGTCACGATGTATCAAGTCCACGCTGAAGATGCGGTGGGTGGTGCCAGATATTACTGCACACAGCCAAATGGCAACTAGGTCACTCAATAGTCAGTCACCCCACAGGAAAGAAACATGTACTACTTCTGGAGGCCCAGAATAACCACATCGAACCATTTCTTTATTTCTCCTCACTTTAAACGTGTAAGCTTCAAACAGCTTGATGCTGATTACAACTCTAAGTGGGCGCGTGCCCCCAATGGCTGATTGGGTTTGGAGATATCACGAACAACTGATGAAGAAGATGTGATCTGTATTTTAGATATTATATTTGCTTGTTGATATTTTTTTCTAACATAAGTGTTCTGAATGAGCTGAATGAAACAGGTGCTACCTATTACCGATCGTTGCTAAGCTCAACAACCGTTTTGAACCAAATCAAGTACCGGGCACCGAGGCTAAGAAAAAAAATGATCTAAAACAGTGGTAAGAAATCAGTGAGGCTGCTGTCAGCAAAGTACTGCACATCTGGCTGCAACAAGAGAAGTGAGAACTAAATCACACAAATGCAAACAGATGGCGGACCGGTTGCTTTTAATCGAAAATGTTCTTAGTCCTTGTTTTTCTTACTGCTGGTACCAGCGCTAAACGGTAAGTTGTTTCACGATTACAAATGTACAGTAGTATTCTAACTTAAAGTACACAGGGCACACAGGCAGGTGGCAGTAGTGCAACTCCACAAGCAGCACATATGTACAGTGTTGACGGTGTGATTGCAACTCAGCTCACAAATCACAGAAGATTGAAAATAAAACCTTTACTTTTTCATTTTTTTCATTTTCTTTTTCACCTTGTAGTATTTCATGTCGGTATAGAAGATACCACAGTATGCATTTATTGATGATGACTCAAAGCCAGTGTCACATGAGGTGGCGTGTGTGACGAGGCTCAGTTTTCTTTCTAATCTTTTATCGACCCTGCTGAAATGTCGTCATTGCGCTCAGCTGGTTACTTCACCGGTCCGCTCTCTCCGCCAGTATGAAGACCAGCTGATCAGCCCGAAGCAGTTTGTGCACATCTCTGGAAAAGCCACTCTGAAAGACTGGAAGAGAGCCATCAGGATGGGGGGAGTCATGCTGAGGTGAGCCGGTCATGGTGCCATATTTCTCTCTTTTAAGTGCTGGTTGGTTTCACTGCACAGCTTCATAATGGATTATTATGAATCATCATAAGAGTCTGCACACAAGCTCCTTAAATATGTATTGTTGCTGATGTGACTCATATATCTTCATTAAATGAGCAAAACAATGACAAATTCCAATAATCTGTACTATTATATTGTGCGTATTATGTTGTATATTCTATATGTTGTATATATATAATCATATACCCTTTATGTGATTAAACTAAGTAGGCATTATTCTGATTCTAATGTCTTTCATTAAACCTCATCTGTTTCACTGATAGAAATATTCAGTGTACATCTAACAAATACCAGAAATCATTTGAATCTCTACGTCTCAGTGAGCGCGGGGGACACTCCTTTATCTGTTGCTGCCACTAGTGGTTTTTGTTCATGGTGATAAAATGTGTATTTTTACAGAAATATGTCATCGATCAGGCTGTTTGTGTGTCCAAACAAGAATCAGTTGCTCCACGTTAGGCAGCTGCTCTTAAATCATAGCTTTTAAACAAGTAGATTGTGTTGAAATATGTGAAAATGAATATGAAAAGTGTGTGTGTGTGTGTGTGTGTGTGTGTGTGTGTGTGTGTGTGTGAGTGATGCGCATAATGACAGGCAGCTCAGAGAGTAACTCCAAAAATAAAGAGTTAGTTATAAAGGCTTTAAATATTCTGTCAGCGTTGATTGTGGGTGGCCTTTTTTTTTTATTTCCTTCCATTCACCAACTGTTTGATCTCTGCCCTCCAGAAAAATGATGGATTCGGGTCAGCTTGACTTCTACCAGCACAGCACCCTGTGTACCAATACCTGTCGCAGCACCAAGTTTGACCTTTTAATCAACAACACGCGGTTCCCCCCTGACGGCACTGGACTCACCACGCCCACATCCTCTCAAGGTGAGAGCGCTCTGAGGTCGGGGCCTGACGGGGCCTGGCTCATTCTTTGCTGATTCAGGGGCCGTATGACTTAGACCGGGGACCTAAAAAATGCTGCAGTCTGATACCAGACGCAAGGGGATGCTTTATGCTGTGAAGACTCCTTGCAAATAAAATAAAAAATGACATGTTGATTACATTTTGATGTATCACTGCTGTCCTCTTTTATGAGGAGCTTCACATGTAAGCCCCTTCTCTGCTTCACTGTGTTGTAAACACAAGTGTGGGAGACTCTCCAGGGGCCACTACGACCTGTACGGCGAAGGTCACGTGACCCACAGGGGTAATCTTAAACTAACGCTAGCAAGTTAATCTGTTGTAGGTTACATTTTATAACATGAGTTATAATTACACTGTTAAATATTAGACCCCAGTGACTGTGAGGATATATTCATTAAGGTTATTATGTCATAACAGCCATGGCTTTTACATTTTATCACTGATTACATTTGAATCTCCGTGGTGAAGGATTCCTTTGTCCAAACTAACCGAAGGCAAATTCAGAAAGAGAGATTTTGAATTTATTTAATTTAACTTTTGAGTTTAACTTTATTGACAGAGCAAACAGTAGCAGAAATAGAAAGATAAACATATGTACATGGGTAGTGTTGTAACCATGATTTATCCTAAATAAACAGAACGGTCTGAGATGAGCAGCTGTGAGTGTCGGTACGTCATAAAAAGCGCTGTATGAGCGTTACTCAGTAAACAGTGTTTGCAGAGGGATGCTGTGGCTGTTTGACTGTGTAAGGAACTGAAACTTCATTTGCGGTCTCATGCTTATTCCACCAGACAGGCAACAGAAGGTCGGTTCCTTCCCCCTCCAGCTAAACACACATTTTCTTAAACGTACTGTGCTATACAGAGCAGTGAAAATCTGAAACACCTAACCTTTAAATTACCACAAAAATCTGTTAAAAAAACACAAACTGGGTAAATCGTATTTGTTGGATGTTCTGAACTAGTTTTTGAGGGAACTTGTTTGCTATGTTTTGTTTTTTATGTGGACCCCGGGAAGACTAGATGTGCTGCAG
>JAOXYL010000048.1:2351526-2363745 GCA_028564955.1 Terapon puta
TTACCAAAAAAAAAAAAAAAAAAAAAAAGAAAAGAAAAACTAAAAAAAAAAAAAAAACAAACAAACAAACGAACTGGACTTTACTTCCTCCGCCAGCATGTATTCGGCCGCTCTGCTGCTGATGCTGAGCGTCAGGATCTGCGCAGACAGCATGGAGGGACCAACAGGTAAAGGAGAGTGTGTGTGTGTGTGTGTGTGTGTGTGTGTGCGCGCCTCTGCTCCAAACTTCACCCTCAGGGCTTTAAAACGCCTCTCTCTGTATGCAAAGTCGAGGTTGCTCCCATTGGTGTGTGTGTGTGTGTGTGTGTGTGTGTTCTAAACTCCAAAAGTTGCTCTCAGAGTGTGTGTGATGTGTTAAAACCCTGGCTGCCCTCGGAGGTGTGAACTTTCTCCTTTACGCACGAAGCGAGACGTTAATATTCCTTTGGCGTGTGTGTGTGCGTGCGTGTGTGCGTGCGTGTGTGTGGTGGGGGTGAAAAAATGTGAAAAAATGGTGTGTCTGCACCCCCAGAGTCTAATCAGAGCATCATTTCATTACACGACTCAACGCTATGGATCTCCTAAGGACAAAGATTAAACCTGCAAAGTTCGAAACTAAGGCTTCGGAATGAAAGTGCATTCATCATCTGAGCCCTGAACACACACACACACACACACACACTCTCTCTCTCTCTCTCCCTCTCTCTCTCGATGTCTCTCTGTCTCTGTCAGGTGCATTCAGCATCATAACGCTCCCTGTCATGTTTCCAGGCTTCAGGCTTCAGTACGTGGCAGCACCACTCTCCTCTCCAACGTGTCATCCCGGGAAATGTAAATGACCTCGCAGTGATTAAGTCATCCCTCAGTGGGTCTCCGTGGTGCTGATGTACGTGGAATCAGCTGCTTCACTTGCCTACGTGTTGATGATGTTGGTGGGACGTGTTGCGGAGTGGTGCTGGGGGCGGGGGGGGGGGTCGTTTGGACGAGCCATTCAGCCGCACAATCAGCCATCGGAGGGGCTTTTTTTCGGGGAGGAAAATGTGGGGGTGAGCAAATCAAGAGGAGAGCGTCTGCAACAAAGCAGTACAGTGGGAATGAATTAGTAATGTCGGCGTTGTGCCCCAAATAAAAGCGTTGGCAGCTGATCCAAATATTCTCTGTGTGTATCAGTCAGACTCGGGAGAGGCAGAAGCTGGCAGCTCTAAAGTGTTTTCAGGGAGGAAAACTGAGATTTCTTTTAAAGCCGTAATACCTGAAATCCACAGAGCCTATCTGAGCGAGGAGTTCAAATCCTTTTCACTTCGCCTGTGGCGAGCTGAACATTTGAATGGCTGAAGCCCTTTTTTTGAAGATTTCGGAGGCCTCCGAAGCTCGCCTTTTGAGGAAAGTTGTGGAATACGTGAGTGAGAAATGCCTCTGGTCACACCGTGTCAAGTGAAAGTGCCGGTGGGTTTATCCCAAGAATGCTTTGTAACTCGTGTGAGCTCTGTAGCCGCGATATAAATACTCACCGCGTGGGTATCGGTTACACAGCCACCAAAACCAGTTGCTGAACAGACGCGCGCTGAGCCACTCCCTGCTCCCCGGGATCAAGTTGGTTCTGTAGGCAAGATTTAATGGAACAAGCCAACTGTCTTATGAGATTATGCAGAGCAACAGACAAGACTTCCCTGCTGCCAGTTGGCACACATTCAGTTTATTTGTTGGGAATGACTTCTGCTGTCACATACCGGCCACTTCTGGAAAAGATTTTAAAAGTCACAAAGCTGGTCTCAAGTACCGAGGCCATGGCCTGTGGATGGTCAGAACTTTTGTTGGTAGATACTGATCTATGATTTATATCCGTATCTAGACATATGTTCACAGCACACAGTGTCAAGAAACTATAGAAAGTTTGTACTGACGACCTGGTCAGGTGACTGGTTCGTCTTCAACATGGATATCTTTGGTCTAAGTTTTACCTTTGGTTTAGTTTGGAGAATCTAAACTTTTTTAGGTGTTTTTTTTAATCGAAACAAATTTGCAGTCCATCAGAAATGAAGAGCTTTGTTAACCAAATGGTGGAAAAGTTGCTCGACTTTGGCCAAAGAATATCTGATAGAAGTTAAGAAGTTTAAAGTGTTACGCACACAGGCGTTGTGCAGAGTTGGCTAGTTTGTAGTGATTCCTGCAGCAAATATGATAAAATGCTACTTTCACTCCTGAAAGGTACTTTTTGGGGAATTGTTTGCCTTTATTAGAAAGGGGAAAGAGAGAGAGTGAGATGGAGAATGACACGAGACAAAGGCACCTGGCTGGACGTGATAATTCAAGACTCTGAGCAGTTCATTTGTAGCTCTCAATAGTTGACAGTTGGTCGATGCTACGCCTTGAAAATATTGTAGTTGTGTACTCAGCTCTAGGTATAAATCTTCAAAGAGTGAGCTTTGCAGTTTGTTGACGTCGTGTGGCGGGACCTGTGGGTATTGAAGATGAAAGATTTCCCATTTGCTACCTTTTGGGGCTGCCAACAAGTTGTGTCGCAGAGCTTTACGGCTGATTGGGGGGGAAGAAAAAAAAACCAGACAAGATGTGGTGCCACCCTCGTTTTGAATTTCGGTTTTTATTCACACAAGCCTCTCCGGGAAGTGTGCGTCACGGCCGGCCGCTCGCAGAGGTCTCAGCTCCGCGGTTTCGCCCGCAGAGTGTGGGATCGTTGAAGTGAGGTGAAACCAGCCGTATTGTGGAAGTGCACCCGGCCCCTGCTAACAGCCGCTCTGAGGGGTAAGAGCTGGAAGATAATTTAATGAGGGGATGGAACCACGTGAGCGATCCCCAACTCCGAGCGGCGCCGACACGCAGCCCCGAACACTCTGAGATTGGAGGTCGGAGGGAGGTTAGCTCGAAAAAGACCACACCGAAGTGGGCGCTGACACGAGAAGGTGGGCTTTCGTGGGTTGCCGGGAGGATGTAGAGAGGGTCCTCGGTGTGTAGCGGCGTGGATCCGGCTCAGTGTTAATCCAACGGAAAATAGCCCGACACACACGGCTCTCCCGGGGCAAATGTGGAGGCTGTAAATGGAGAAAATGGAGCGTACGCTCACACAAAAGGCAATGATGAAATGTGGTTGTTCTGGAGGAAATAACACAAGAATCTTTAATAGAACAATGGCGAATTGCATAATGGCTACACGTTGTTCAAGAAAATGAGTACACCCAGTAATTATAGTTCATGATAATGAGATGGCAAAAGAACAAGGGTTGTTTCAACACCCATTTTGCAAAGGAAGAAAAATCACAGAAATCTATCACAATAACCCAGGCCACATCGTTTACCAGACAGTTACAAGACCTCAGAGCTGTGGGACTAAATTTCAGAAGCCACAGACCAAACAACCTCACTTTAATTGTCTGTTTAGCTGAAGAATAATGGACGCAATTAAGCTTGAAATGGATAAAAATGACCAATTGCAAATGATAGAGTGCAGCCCACATTTCATCCCTCACCCTTCTGATGCGACGTTAGATGGATTGCTTATTGCAAACAGCGAACGCGAGCCTGTATTTCTTCTTTGTCACATCATATGCGGCGACGTATCGAATAAGCCGGAGAGGCCTGTCAGACAAAGGCAGCGAGAGCCAAGCCTCCTGGCCGAGGCGGTCAATAAGGCCTCTCCTCCCGCATATTTCCACCACTTTAATAGCTTTGAGAAATTTTAATTGCTTCTGCTATTAGTCCCCAGCCATTCAGTTCGTCTCACGGAGTTTTATTGGACAAAGCAAACTCGCAAAGGTGTCTGACAGAATTCAAATTTGACTTTAAGTCGTCACCGCCAAAAGGCTTTGTGGGATTTCTGGAAGTTGCGAGGCCTCTGAATAACCGAGAGACTCTGCAAACTTATGTGCCTTTACAGACGGCTGCAGCGCGATCGCTTCCATCTATCTAAAAATGGTTTCCCCCTTATCGTCGGGGGAGGAGTGCTGTCGCGCAACTGAAGTCAATTTTCACCAAGAGAGCGAAGTTGGCGAAATGCGATGTCGCCCCATTGTGAGCCAGAACTCCCTCCGTCTATCTGCCCCCATCTATCTTTCCGCGTATCTCCAGCAGTCATCGGTTGTCAACAGTGCTGTGCCGGAGCGCATTATGAGCTACAGTAATGTGGTTTCACTCTTTCCAATAACAAGCAGTCTGAGGGATTACAATATGAAATTTTATGGTCACTGTGATTGGTGTGGGATGTGCTCGCTTGACAAAGGGACCGGAGGCGGGCGAGAGGGTTGTGCCGCATTTCCTCTATAGAGTTTATGATGTTTTTATGAGTGACAGGACCGTCCACGCCACTGGTAATTTCAAGTAAGGATGTTTTGACAGTTACGATTTCTCCCAATTTGTGAAGAGATGTGCTGCGGTGTCAGCAAACTGGCAGGTATGTCTCATTTAAAACAGAACCCAGTGGTGATACGGAGAACCGATTCTGTAAATGTTAAAGAGCTACTGTTCGTATCAAGTGTCAAACATGTAACACGCCGACGCAAAGTTAGGAAATGTATGTATTTTTGACATCAGAGCTAACAGTGGGGATGTGACAGTACGCTTTAAAGATTCGATGCCTCTCGCAGGGTCCGTGCTGTGCTGGGATCCAGATGTTGGTCATTGACGGTTGCGGCGCTCAGACCGTCGCCGGCCATTATCGCCTCGCGCAATATGTTCATGACGGCGGTGCACCGGAGCGGCTCGCGCGTGTCTGTCACCGCCGCGCGTTGTTGTTAATGGAGCTGACAGCCCTGCCAGACTACCTTGGCCTGGACCCACGAGGCGTCTTCGCGGGGGAGAACCGGGGCCAGCATTCGCCTCTCCAGGTGTTAAAAAAACGTGTTGTTTTTTTTCACCCCCCATCGACAACAAATCATTATTGAGCAGATGGAGGAGTGCCAGCAGGCGCCGCGCTGCCTGTCAGGGCTGATCGCTAAACGTGTTTAGACAATAAAGCTAATTTGCTCACTTTTAGACATTGCCGAATGCCTACGTTGGTGTTCAGTTCAGATTACTTTAAAGGAAGCTGCTGGGTTTGTGATTGCTGTTGCTCATTGCTCCATTGCTTACGGAGCTCTTAGTTTTACTTCAGCACGCTATATAATGATCCGCTGCATGTAATGCATAATGAAATCAGTAAAGTAGTTGAGGGGGAATAAATTCATGCAGAATGAATGTGTCCGCCGCTGGTGGAATTTGAATGTCGGAATCTGCAGTCTGGTGCAGGTATGCAGAGTGCTGCTAATTGCGCGGATGATCGGAGAGACTTCCAGAGCATCCAGATGTTTAGCTTGCCTTTTTATTTTGGCACATCTTAAAGACTCCAACCCCTCTCTCTTTCAATACAAGAGTCCACCGTCTGCCACAGATCACGTCTCAAACTGTCCACAGAGCGCTGATGGTGCTTTGAAAGCAGCCGTATGGGCAGTTTACCCAATCGCGGTGAAGCGATTGTCCTGACAACAATATCTGTCTCTGAAAACCTGACTGCATCTCATGTCAGCCAAGTGTCTCTTAATTCCTCTAACAGCCTCAAGAGAGGAAATATCATCAAGCCAGACAGGAACACTTATCTCGTCAAATCCGAAGGAATGAACCTCGAACAATTTCACCTTAAAACACGTTAACACCGCTGGGTAACAGTTGGTGATTATGTGCCTCACATTCCCAGGCCTTTTCTCTGGCTTTGGAGGTGTATACTGACGCTCTCTAAGTGAGAACACTGGCACAATTATGAAATTAACACCGTGATTCAAAACATGTAGAGCATTTACACTAGAAAGGTGCCCACAAATTATGGCAGCGATGGAAGGTATATTATAAAGAACAAACAGAGATATGTTAACACATACATGAATGAATTAAGACAAAAATGAATACATTCCCTTACAATGTTGTAGTCTTTCAGGGATGATTTTAACTCATTTTTGAATACTATAAATTCAATAGTAAGATTAATTCCAGCTTTATATCCAAATTTGGCTCAAAATAGGAAACTCTTTTTTTTCTATTCCCACCACAAAATAAATAATAACACCAAATAGCAATTAAATGAGATATCATTTGGAATGGAAATATAAGCAACATTAAACCCACACACATTAAAAAGACATGGCCTGTGGTCTACATTTTTTACAGAATATTACAACGGCGCTTATTTTAATTTTTACTTAATGTTCTGCATGTTTTCTTGATTAGTTTGCTCATCAGGTTTCCTGAATGCCAAAGTGATGTCTCGGGATTGCTTGTTTTCTGTAACCAGCGGTATTAAACACTGTGTCCACTGTATTAATGTAAGAGAAAACAAAGAAACAGAAAAAAAGAAAAAACGGTCTAACAAAAAAAATGGCTGAAATTAGGGAAAATATTATACACTTTTACACATTTGTGCCTAAAAATGACTTGAAAGATGAATCAATTACCAAAATAGTTGCTGATTAATTTTCAGACAAATGACCATTAATTGTTATAGCAACACAATAGCACATAATAATAAAACACATGCTCTCCATGTATACTACCTGCAAAAAGGAATATATCGCACAGGTTCTGCACTGTTTGTATGGAGTGTGAAATTCATGCCCCTTCTCCGGTGGTTGCAGGGATACACCCACTCTGACTGAAGTGTATTTTATTGATGCAAAATTCCTGTTCGGCTGCTCGGCTTTACACAGCGTTTGAGTGCTTTTCAAATGAAAGAAAATGAATTTTGGTGCAAGCGTGCGTCAATATCGCAAAAATCAGGCACCTACTTAGAAGAAGTAGACAAAGCAGGCTGAGGGGAAGTAGGTAACCAGAAAAGTGAATTAGGGCTCTTCATCAAAATGGAAGCCCTGGAATGCACTCAAGCGTCACAGATTGATGACGGGTAACAGTGTGGAGTGTTTGAGCGAGGATTTTTCCTTTCAGGGATAATTTACCCTCTGGTATTGAAATCATTGCTCTCAGCGTGCAGACATGGTCAGCTTGTTGGGAATGGCAGGTGAGACTGATGATGAAGGATCCCGTCCGGTTGTGGCCCGCGACCGTGGCGCTCGTATTACGGATTGGACACAGGGATGAGATATGCAGGAGCACGGCTGTTCTGCGGCTGATGGCTGCCCAGTCCATTTAGTCCAGCCCCGCTCTCCGTCGACCGCCGCTGCCATTACCGCCCAGATTTGTCACCGTCGCTGACAGCCAGCCATGAATAATCTTTATGAATATTCCTCTATCGCTTGCGCCGCCTCGCCGGCAGTGTGTTTACACTCTGCGGCTGAACCAATTGTCCAAGCTATTCCCCGGCCATGAAACCTGTGGTCGGGCCTGTCACAGCCGATGACAGGTTGATGCGAGTCGTGACGCTGGCAGCAGATAGGAAACCGTCGCTCGATTATCGCCGCGGCCGAGCGGCGGATTCGGCGCGCGGGGTCAGAGTTCAGCCGCGGGATGATTTTTGCGGCGGCGCTGTCAGCAAGCGTCGCTTTAGATTGAGATGACATCTGGGGCCAAACTGCAGGAATGGCGTCGCTCTCGCTTCCTTTCCTCGCTGCAGCTTCTGGGGCAAAAAAAAAAAAAAAAAAAGAAACGGTGCGGCGCCAAAAGCTATTTCTTTTCAGCTCTGATACCTCCTCCTCAACTCGTTATCTCCTGGAGTCTTCCCTCTCGGGCTCACATGTTTAGTCCCCCGTGTTATTAATGTAGAAGACCACGGAGTTGATAAACTCAAGTTAGATTAGCTGCCAAACTGCAAACTCGCTCCTCCTTATATCTTTAACGTTCATTTTTGCAAGATACCAAAAAAAAAAAAAAAAAAAAGAGAAAAAATCAGTGATATGGAGCAAGACCCGGGGTGTGCGGGTCCCAGGGTAGCTGTAGATATTACACTTTAAAAAGTAGGCGTTTAAAGTTATCAAACCTGTGGGCCTCCCAGTGTCCCCATGGCGCACAAGAGATATTAAAAGTTGAAGGGAAACTTGCAAGTAAAAAAAAAAAAAAAAAAAAAAAAAGTCAAATTAATAAATAAATAATATGACATGTCCCTCAGCGGAGTGAACAAGGGCACTGCGGCAACGCCTGCTCACCCCTGTCAAGGTTAGCAGTGACCCCCCCCCTGTGCACAGCAGGGGAGGTTATGCAGCATGAGCAGCAACACCTGTGTGTCTGCTATCACCGCGGGACGCCCTCATCGCCAGCATCTTCGCTTTCTCCTCCTGTAAGTAAATCTGGATCGGAGCCATGTTTTGTGGCTCCACGGTGCCCTTTTCTGGAGCCTCTTACTTTGTAATGTATATGTGAAGTGGCAGAGCAGGCTGAGGCGGGGGGGTGACGTGATGAGTAATATTCTCCTCTCCATCTGCAGCTACTCCAGAGGTGCTCCGGAAACGCCAGATTTTTTCCGGTGCAGCTGCTGCGTGGTTGGTGGTTGGTTCGTGCGATGTGTCGTTCGGTCACAGTGGAAGGCGAAAAGTTCTCAGAGCTAAAACTCCACCATCACAGGGAGGAGTGCCACTGAAACGAGTACAGAAATGCACGGATGCAACCTGTCCTGATACCGATTCCAATATCTCGACTCGAATACCGATCCCCTACCATTGTTCCATTTTCCCCAAATTTTAAATCTATTTTTACACCACCTGTTCAGCAGGAACTCGTGTGACTGATTTGAGCGCGAGGCAACATGATGTTAGACAGACGAAGGAGGGTTTCACAATTTGCACAAGCACTTCTGCTGAAGCGTACTCGCGAGTTTTGCACCGAGCGGTTCCCACTGTGATTGGGAAGAGCTGTGCCAATTTGTGGCGGGATGTGTGAAAGAAGCAGATGTCTCCTGGATTAGCGGGTTTGAAAGTGAAATTGATAATGTAGGCACTCCCGCTAAGAATCAAACCTTTAACCCTGGCAGGGTGAAGGTGCCGTACGCACCCATGCTGACCCTCCTTCAACCCCAACCCCTCCGCCCTTCCTTCTCCCAGAAATCACTTGGGCGACACATTTTAGTTAGTTCCCTCTCTTTTCGTCTTTCAACCTTCCCTCTTGACATCCATGCGGAGGGGCCACTTTGGCAACGATTCAGACGGTGGCGGCGTTTTGGCATTTCTAAGATGCAGAAGCACATCTGCCGTGTTTGCCTTCCAAACGCCGTCCGCAACAGTGGAGCGTACGGGGGTTGTGGCCCCCGTGGCCCCTGAACTCAGACAGATAAATGTAAAGGATTACATTCATGAGCAAGGAGCAGAGGGATGGCGCCCTGCATGGGAATGAGCGAGCCGCGGCGTCTTTGCATTCACGGAGGCGCGCGTTAGGCTAGGCGAGAGCGATCGGAGGCGCATACCTCTAAAAATCCTCATTCTGTTTTATGAGATGTATCGCCGCCGGTGCCCGGAGCGCGATGTTGTGGTTTTTATAAGCTTGCCGTTACAGGAGGCATTGAATCATTGATTCAATAAGCAAGACCCTCGAGCGGAGGTGCAGCATTGCAGGTGGAGCCGCAGAAAAAAAAAGGCACGGAGTGGAGTGAGGGAAGTAGGTGCAGAGAGAAGTGTGTGGAGTATGTGGGAGGTAGGAGGGGGGGAATATAGGGGGATTATTGATCACGTCGGTGGGAGCTGTTGGGAGACAGCATGGAAATCAGCCGGCGGTCGGCTTTTCTGTCTGCGCCGCAACTCCTGAGCATCACCTTTCATCTTCCCTCTGCCGTCTGATCTAGCAGGCCCGGCCCGAGGTGGAAGCGACTCGGCGTCCCCAGATTGGCCGCCCGAACATGTGTGTCCCCGTGCCCTCCTGGCCTACACCCCTAATCTCAGCATCAATAGAGTCTGAGCAGATGGCGCCGTGGCCGGGGTCACTGAGCCCATACACAGTAATAATAGGCCATGAGAGGATGATGAGGCTGGCCCAGACACTGGCGGGATGATGCAGGGATGACCTGCGAAAACAGATCTACTTTGTTTGCCCTTGCATAAGGCGGCAGTAGACATATGTTGTTTGTGAGTCGGTTTAAACACAGCCTCCTGTATATTGACCTAGAAAAGTGATGAGAGCTGCAGAAAGCTTCCAATCAAAGGCTGCACTTTTTTTTCCCCCCACCACTCTGTGTTTCAAGTAGACGCTCCTTGCTGGTGTTAATGTATTATGGAACTGAAGGAAAGTCTCCGCCACAGGAGGAGCACTGGCTTTGGACTTGGAAATAGGTTACTCGGGGAGTTAAAACGGTGTTGGCACAGATGTTGCTTCTTATTGTCAGTTTGTGATGGCTTGGTTCATCATTCAGGCTCTGTTCACGTCAAAACAACTCCCTGAAGGTCGTCACAATTCATTTTGAGGTTTGATTAGTCAGCAGAAATAATTTGGAGCTAAAATTAAGATTTAGCGGCTGAGGCAGTCACACTACTTTTTATTCTTAGCGGGGATGCCTGCATTATTAATTTCACTTTTGAAGCTATTTATCTAGGAAACGTTTGCTTCTTTCACACATCCTGCTGCAAACTGAGAGCTGCTCGGTGTAGACCTGTAAGCATGCTTCAGCAGAAGTGCTTGTGCAGATTGTGAAACACTGGATTTTGGAGATGCTAATGTTATGATTGCATCGCTTTTCTCCATCAGTATCGAACAAGCGTGCCCAAGTGTCTGCTTTTAAAAAAGCCGGCCGTGGTTTTATTTCTTTGGTCCCTCGCAGCTGCTCTGACATCGATAATGTAAACACAGCACCAAAGTCAGACATTTGCATTTATAAATGCCATTTTAAAGTTGCGTTATGGAGATACCTTTTGAAAGGCTTAAACCTACATAAATTTTTACTTACAGAGTTAACTTTGGAGCTACTGCCATTGAGTTGGTGAAAGTTTTGAGCCATGTGGGAACTGGTGCCCTGGAGGCGGATATTGGATTGGCGGGTAATTTATCGTAGTTACAGGGCTGTAAGTGTAGGTAAAGCTAGGTGTCGTCAGCATAACTGCAAGAAGAACTATTTTACTTATGGGTGATGTGGCCTAAAGGGAACATATAAATGCAGAGGAGACCGGGACCGAGTATGAAACCTCGAGGACATGGTTGTGCTTCAGCAACAATTTCCTGACTCAGCTGCCAGAGGAAGGTCATTTTTACTTTTAGCCGTGCAAATTTGCCATCTGACATCCCGATTCGTCGCCCCTCCCATTCACGTGGCACGTCAGGTACTTAACGACGACTCGGAGTAGTGAGTGGCCTGTTACTTCAGAGCACAAAGGGTTTATAGCGGCTCTGATGTGGTTAGCGGACAAGAGGGACAGATATGTAGAACAATGCGTGACATGTTTGTCATTGTCACTCCCGGGGGGGGGGGCGGTTTGCACGTAAATTGCTTCGGCTTGAATCTGCGCGGCCACGCCCACACATTTCTCCAGCGAGTTTTCCAGACACCTCCGTAATTATATGCACACAAAAGTAGGCTATGTATTGTTTTCATATCTCCACACCCCCCCCCCCACACCTCCCCAACTCATCCACTCTCATCCCCACAACCACTCTCCAACACTGTCACCCACTTTCTGCCAGGCCGGAAGACCTGTCGTTAATTAAACCTGCCAATCACGGGGAGAGAGCGGGGGAGGGGGAGAGGGGGGGGTCCTCACTTTCCAGAAAGTGATTTACGGCAGTGCTTACTTTATGGTAATAGAGCGAGCCACATCTTCATTTTAGAGGCTGCTGCCAAGGACGGGAACAGTTGACTTGTGCAGCGTTTGTGTGCGAATGTGCGCCTCCTTCGGTCCACGTACGCACGAGCGCGTTTAAGGAGGGAGGGGTAATAAAGAGGGGGGGCCGCAGATTAGGAATCTTGTCAAAAATGACAGCTCTCTTTTATTCCGTCGAGTTGCGAGCTGGGGGGCATCGAGCCTCCTTTCGCCTCCGTGTCCTTCCTGCCTGGGCAACGTCTTTGACCACATGTGTTGTCCGTGTTTAATTAAGAATCCGCTGGAGAGGGATTACAGTACGAGGCGGGGTGAATCTGTGGAGCCGCAGAAACGAGAGCATCAGTAGAATCACTAATAAAAAGGTTTTAGCGCGGCCGCTTGGCTGGACACAGCACGGGTGTGGGAAAACATCGGCCGCCATGACAGCGAAAGCTAACAAGTTTGTCATATCCGGGGGATTGCCACCGCGTTTGGGGCGCTTTACTGTAAATCCCGAGCTAAGTGGTCTCCTGCCTAATTAAGCTGATTTGTTTGTGCTTTAATTGGGCCGGAGGCACGGCTGAATCGCTCACCTACC
>JAOXYL010000048.1:2364051-2375879 GCA_028564955.1 Terapon puta
AGATGTTTCAAGGTATTTGTTTTCCACACACCACCACTGTCATTAATAAACCATCATCACCATCACTGCCACTGCTATTACTAATACTGCACGAATACTATTACAAAAAATATTTATACTAATACAACTGACACACTGCAAAGTACTAATACTGCTTCTCAGATTAATTCTACCATTACTAATAATACTACCCTATCACTAATGCCATTGTCCTTTCCTGTCAGATGCTACATGTGACGAGCACCTGTTGCTTCGCGTCATTTGATGCCCACCGTGCACGCTGTCTATGCAGCTGAGGCGATTAGTCACTTCAGCACGTTTTCAACAATTATTTCCCTGATTATCGAAACAGGGAAGTGCTTTTCCACACACAGGTGCCAAAACAGACGATGAGTCACCTCCATGGTATACCTGTATGTGTCTGTGTGGCCGTGTGAGGACAACGCGTCGCCCCCCCCCCCGTGGCCCGTCTAGCTTTGAAGCGCCGGCTCTCCGGAGCTGACACGTGGACTCAGGACCGGACCTGACTTTTGCCGGTGCACGACAAGACCCGGGGGCACTTTGGGATTTTGGCGGCGGGGGGGGGGGTTTGCCAGAGGGCACCGGGGCTGTTTGCTGTTCCCGAATTCTGACCAGGTGTCTGACTGGGGGGGGGGTGTGGGGGCGAAAAAAAAAAAGGACTCAGCAAGCATGTGGGTGTGTGAGGTTTGACCTAGCCCGGGGCATGAATAAAAATGTCCGGTAATTGCCCGATTCTGTCACTGAGATCATTACCACAGGTGTTTGAGCTCGGGCGGACGCAGGCGGGGCCGCAAGCCCGCCGAGCTGTGACAGAAAAAAAAACAAGCTTTTTCCCCCCAGATTTTTAAAGACGTGGCATGAGGTTATAATGATTAGGTAGGTAGGGGCCCTTTTTCGCTGTCACTAAATTTGACAGTTGGTCTTAATGATGTTGACATTTCAAATATGCTTGGGAGAAAATGTTGTTTGGAGCAATCGCCCTCTCCCTTCATGTTACGAAAAACAAAATCAGTGGCATGTGAAATTTGCGTGGTGGGCGAGGGGGGAGGCGGGTTGTAGCAGGAACTGGGGAGGAGGGCACAAGTTTTTTTTCTAGTTGATTAGGCAGCTGAAATCATCCTTTGTGAAGGCAGCGCAGGCAAGGGAGGGAGGGAAGCTAAACCTCCCAAAGGAAGGCCTTTTGGGTTCATTGCTGCTGGATGGATGCAAGGGGGGAAGGGGTGAAGGAGGGGGGGGTTGTTCTGGGCTCGCTTTCAGGGGCGTGGGCCCATTCAGAGGCGAGACTGGAGGCTCCTGGATTTATTCCGGCCCAGTGGGTAGCTGCAGCGGTGCCGGCGGGCCGCGCCGGAGGATTTTAAACCCCTATCGCCGCGGCAAAGCAGCACGCTGCCTCGCAGAGAAAACGAGAGCAGGGAAGCAAAACCGTACACTCTCATTATCAGAGTCTACAGGAGACTGAAACGAAGGGGATGGACAGGGAAAGATTGCGAGAGGCAGAGGGAGCAGGGGGAACAAAGAGTCTCGGTGATGGGGAAAAAAAAAAAAAAGTGCAGGACGGAGGAAACGGCGGCGCGGAAAGTTTCCAGCGTCCAACGTATCTGTCTTCAGCCGCAGATCGAAGGAAGAGGAGACGGAGATTAAGAGGAGGAGGGAGATGAGAGGGCTGCTCAGTGGCCGAGCGAGGGATAGAGAGCCTGTTGTCCACTGTTGGAGCACAGCGGAGGCCCTGTCTGCAGCTGCACCGTCCCCCTTGGCGACGCTCCATCTGCGGGGACTGCGAGTGTCAGAGGAAAACGCACAGAGAGAGAGAAGTCGGCTCAAGGGAGGCTCCTCATTAATGTGCACGACGGCGCGAGGCTCATTTTAGAGACCATTACGTCCTGGTAAGAGCCGCCCGTTTGTCAAGGCGGCGCAGGAATCGCGTCCGATTTGTCTCCTTTATCGTGCCGCTACATTTAATGCAAAGTCAAACCAGTCCACGGATACTTTAGAAAGTGGGACTACACGATTCCCCGTGTGGAAAAAAAAAAAAAAACCTTTCCATGCAGACGCGAAGAGAGAGAGAGAGAGAAAGAGGGAAAGAGAGGGAGCGCAATCTATTTATTCTCCTGGCCCTCTGCTGTCTCGGCCTTCTTTCAAGACTCTGAAACACCCAAGGGAGACGCTTCATTTTCGAAAAGCAGGTGCGGAGGACAGGAAGCCGCGTGTGCGCCCCCGCTGTAGCTGGTGCCTGTCTATATGTGAGTTCAGTTAAACGTGCCCCTTTCCACTCGGGGATGAGCTCAGCTAGTTTTCTGGGGCACCCTCTCCGAAGTCTTCCCCTCCAAGTAGCACAGCGTTCCCAGAGTCCTCCCCGAACGTTGGACCCGATGCAGCTGTGGGGTGTTTCACGGAGGGACGGCTGAGCGGGCCTGTCTGCTGGCTCGCCCCCGGTGTTACTGATGATGAATGGACAATCTCAAGGACTGTGTCCCGGAGTAAGGAGTTTTACAGGACCGTACAGCTCGACCTTGGAGTGAACGTGAAGAAGATTCACAGCCCCGGACTGATTGATGGTCCGTGGACCTGATCTCTCACCTCCAGGCTCCGTGGCTGCAGAGTAAAGACTATTAGGCTGATGCATTGGTCTGCCCATCCAGACCCTTTTATTAAAAATATAAATATCAGACACAGTGTGTCATCCACCTGTGGTGTGCTGGACACGATGCGTATTTATTGTCGGACTGATCCACTGCACCTGTTATTTAATGGATGTCCTAAACCAAATCCCAACCCCAGTTACTGTCCTTGGTATCACTGCAGAGAGAAGCAGTTTATCAAAACTCTAAACTTTTACAGAGTGCATGTAGTATCAAAAACTGAAAAAAACTGGAATCCATTATCAAATTAGAGGTGTAATCTTCTTTTACTCTTATTTTTTATCAGTTAGTTACTGATTAAAATCACTGTTATTATTTGTCGACGATTTTATTCGGACAAAGTACTTTTGTAAAAAAACAAACTAAACTAAACTGTTATGTATTTAAAAAAGTGTTGTTTTGGTGTTTTGAGCACTGGGACGCAGGTGTTGTATATGATTTTTTTTTATTATCGTTATCTGATTTATTACATTTCCAAACCACAAAACAGTGTCCACCTCAGAAATCCCAGTTGGGCTTCACTTGTTATAACCAAACTTCTGTGCAAGACTTTTTTTCATCCCGATAAGTTAAAACACTAAATAAGTGAGAAATGGTCAAAACGATACGTGCACACTTCCACGCGAGCGTTAAATGTAAAAAAAGAAAATAGCGTATTGCACCTCCGGAATCTGCATCAGTCAAATCCTGTTTCAGTCGTGTCGCTCACTGTTGTCCGCTGGGATAAATGTAAACTGTCATCACCGACAGACTCTTCACAAACAGGACTGCTGCGTCTAACGTGAGCGGGAGGCTGCGTTCTTGTCATTGATTTATGCTGCTTTCATGTCACAACGGATTTACCGTAAATACGACGCGCGCTGCCAAGCTGGATGCTGCCGTCTGGTGACGACGCACGCTCCCAAATTACTTCCCACTCTCCATCATCGCCCCAACCCCCAGCTAACTTTCTAGGCCGCCCAACAGATTGTGTTCTACTCGTTCTTGGCCGACGCACCAGTTTTCTACCGGTAGTTTTCGCACCGCGCCTGCACCTGTGCTGCGTTTGTCATTTTGCCGTCCACAAACCCGACGACGCCGACCGCGGCGGAATGGGCTTGATTGCTTCAGCCAATAGCACAAGCGCATCTGATTGCGAGGACCCTCAGCCGTGAATAAGAGTGATTATCGAAAATGTTGAAAAAACCATTTATTGTAGAATCCCGCGCGATGTGATATGTGGTTTTAATGTTTCACGTTATTTCGTGCTGATTGCCAAGTTTCTGGATTCTTGTCGAAATGGATGATAATTACAGTCCTGCTCTGACAGATCATAGACTTCACTTTATTGAGTGGCGAGTGGAAAATGAGAAAATTGGTGGTGTTTTGTCCCTCGCAGCAGCTTCTCTACCCCCCCCTCCCCAAAAAAAGCAGGGAAAAAAAAAATGCGGCGGCAATCATTGATGTTTCATTAACAAACCGATGATCAGCGCTGCCATTAAAGGAGGACGGTGGAAAAGGAACTGCCGGCCAATAGTTGGCACATCATCCCTCTTGCAAATAAATTACCCACTTTTTCAATGACTCATATACAATGGAGTCTAATTATAATCATCCTCAAGGGTTCAGAGGAATGTGTTATATCGCTAAGTAGGCTGCCCATGCTGCGAGAGATCCCAAGACTCTGCAACAGTGAGCGCTGCCTGTTGCTTTTGAGGCACTGTGTGGGTTTATTCTAGTCAATACTCCAAAGTAAAGACAGGTTTATGAGGGTGGTTATTGCTCCCCTTCTTCCCCTTCCCTCTGATGTTCTAGTAAATTCGACTGAATATCTTTAGAGAAGCGTCTTCTCTGAGGAATGTGCTCCTCCACGGGGGACCGGGTGTATTTGTAGAAGCGATCTGTCTACTTGAAGAATGTGTCTCCTGAGTGTCTTAACTCTCATTTCTTCTCTTACTGCCAAAATGAAAGAAGACACACAGCTCCGTCTGCCCATTATCCTCAGGGCTTAGTCTATCCTGTCTTCTTAGATGAGACTCGGATACGTGTGTGTGTGTCTGTGTGTGTGTGTGTGTGTGTGCGTGTCTTTATCTGTTTATCTGCATTCGGTGCATGTTTTTGCCACCGAGATGACGTTCACAGCCACCCCTCGAAAAGATTCAGATATGTAGCGGAGATCCATTGGGTAAAAAAAATTAACATGTACATGACAAAAAAAAAAAAAACATTTTGTCAAGTGCTTTTTGTTTTATTAAAGCCCCCAAATCTCACTTTTTTTTTAAAACACAAGCAATAAGATCCATCCCAGAGCTGTAAGATATCTGCAACATGTTTTATGTGCAAATGAACGTTCGGAAGAATTTTGCAAAGTTGAAAGTGATTTTTCTCGAATCTGCGGCTGCATCTTGCCTTTGTCTGTGCTCTGTCAAAAAAAAAAAAAGAAAGAAAAAAACTGACACTCATTTGTGGAAAAATTCCTGAAACACTGAAATAATCTTACACTGGTACTTTATTCTGCTTATTTTAAGAAAGCTGTTTGGTGTGTCGTACATTATTTATTTCATAGTGTGAGCATAAAAACACCTTTTACGCAGAAAGTGAAAAGGTACAGCTGGACAAACACATGAGCGTTGTTTTATTGGGAAGAGATCATTGCAGGGGAGTATAAATACATTCATATAGAACACTTATTGCTCTCATGTAGCAGTGGCAAAGTGAGAAAAGAGGAGCAGATCATTATGCATATTGCCTATGTATAGCTTCAGGCAATTATAAATATCACAATGCACGACACTGGTTAACTATAAAGAAATTTTGTTTTCCACTTTCTGTATGTTCATTTGGGGAGGAGCTGGGTAAATGATTGGGCTGATACACAAAGTCAACCGCGATGACGCCCATGATCAATTTAGAGTCTCCTCTTCATCTGAGCTGATGGATTATCTATGGGCCCGTGGACTGCGGGAGGGGAGCCGAAGCATCTGGAGAAAAGTCACACAGACGTGGGGAGAACCAATCAAACTCCAATTAACCCCGGAGCCTTTTCCCGTCGATGCAAAGTGACGGCGCTAACGGCTGAGGTGGCACGGCGGAGCGGCGGACGCGTTAAGACCAGGCTCTGCGTATCATTTATTGCACCCGGCCCTTGTTTTACTCAAAGAAAGTGATAAATGTGCAGGAATGAAAGGGGGGGGGCACAATAATACATGAAAGTATGAAAAGGTTGTTAATTAGCACCAGTGACTCAACGCTCGCTCAGCCCGGTGCAGACTTTCAGAGCTCGCTCTCTGTTGTGGTTTAGTCACACCCCCGGTCGCCCCTCCGACCCCCCTACCCCTCCCCTCCATCCCCCAGCTGCTGGCATTTTCAGCCCACTGATGGATGGCGCGGTGAGTGAGATTCAGCCGCGAAAGCTAAAACGCCTCGTTCTCGAGACAGCAAAGGACAGTGACAAAGCGGCGTTTTATTACAGTATTTATCACAGTATTTTGCATGGTGACATATTACCTCTCCACCTCGCAGTTTTATTTGATTTCAGCGATACAGTTAGTCAACGGCATCATTGTTTCCACGCTATCCGCGGCACGTACGGCTCCTGTCAGCGTTGCCTCGGGTTCTTACGTTTTTGCCGGCAGCGGTCGATAGAAGGAAGGCTGCTTAATGCGGCTCCAAAGCCTAATGTATACAGTGAGCTTCATAAGTTTTGGAAAACACTTTTTTTTTTTTTTTGCCACAGACACAAAGTTGGCAACCCTGCAGTGTCAGTGCCCTGTCTGTATGAATAACACATGAAGCCAGAGATGGCTGGTGGCTGTGCCGCTTCCCACGCAAAGCCCTCCGCCGCCGGCTCTCCTCAAGGATCAGCTGCTCATTAGAAGTGTGTTGTTGCTAATTGATCAGCGGCGTCGGGCCCGGGTGACCACCACCCCCCCACACTCAAACCTCGGCCGTATCAGAGAAGATTTTTTTTTTTCTTCTCTCTTTGGAGATAAGAAAAACGGGCTGAAGCTCCAGCATGATCCAGGCAGCATGAAGCCTCAGAACTATGAGCCACAGAAGCAGACAAACAGGAATAGCTGAAGGCGTCTCTTTCTTCCTCCCTTACATGCGTGCACATTCGCATTCACTGCACCTCCCCACCGTCGCACTCTTTTTTTTTTTTTGCTTCCTCCCTGTGCTTTCTAATGCACACAAAGACACACGGTTTTCCTTTTTGTGCTGTGCTGCTACCCACCCACCAGCCCTGCACCTCTTGCCTGTCCCGGCCATCAGTCAGCCTTCCCGCCGCGCCTCCGATGTGACAGAGGAGCCGTCAGAGCATCTCAGTCAGCGGCTCTGATGCTGAGCCGGAGTGACAGAGCGACAGGGGGGGGAAACGCGCCAAACAAACAGCCAGTAATATTGCCCTGTCCTTTCGCTTACAGCTCTCTGTCAAACCAGAGTGCTGACAGAGTGGGGGAAAAAAAAAAGTCCAGACACCTTTAAACATGCATACACCCAAGTATGCACACACGTGTGAATAAGTACTGTACACACACAGCTGTTTGCATTATAATTGGATCATTTCAAAGGAGCTTTCATGCCGACGCACACTGAGTGATTTCCAGTAGCTTTCTGCCGGCAAAGCTCCGTCGGCCGAACGCAAGGATTCATGAATGCCAAAACTGTATCCCTCGCATTCCAGTATGTGACTTTGCCGCCGTAACCCCCCTCCGAGCTATTTACACAGCTCTGGGTGAGGATTATGTCCACGGGCCCTGATTGTTTCCCATGCATGGCTGGCATTAATGCGTCTGGGTAGCTAAACAGGATGGGTGATGCGCAGAGATGCACAGGCTCTTACCTCAATCAGGGCCTGGATGATCCGGGATTACTGGAGATCGCATCCATTCATTCCCTATGGGCTGCGGCTTGGTCTGTCTCCAAGACGCCTGCCTAGTGCCTGCCGAGCGCTACATGCTAATCACTGCTGAGACGCGGCATCTGCAGAAGACCGTGCCATGAGATTGCACCAATGTAAAGCATTCGCACGAACCATTTGGGGCGGCGACAACGCGAACAGACGCGGATGCTCAGATTCGGTTACGGCGATCTTACCTGCCGTTCTCGCTGCAGGAGGACTCAGCAAGCCTTGGCCATGTTTTATAAATGGTGTGCTAAAGAACCAATGACAGATATGCCTCCTTACATTCTCACTTTCAGTTTTATCGGCGTTGGCAGTAAGGATTGTGGGAACTTTCCTCGCGGTATGCTCCTGCGCCGTGAGATGCTGCCAGCTTTGACAGCGGCTGATTTCTCAGTCATTTAGGCTGCAAAATAATTAAACCGTGGAGTGCCATTATTGAATTTAATGTGGAAAATCAGTCTCTTTCCTTTCTGAAATAGTCATTGTCTCATGGCCGGGTTCCGCGGAACAGTGACAAAAGAGATTAAGAGGCCCTAATTCTCCTCAGAAATCCACTTCAGTCCTCCTAGAGAATCTAGCCCGAGGGTCGGAGAAAGCTTTATATCCCTATCGCCGGGCTGAGCTCCTCTTAGCTTTATGTGTCCCCAGTCTCGCTCCCATTCTGCAATGACAGGTGCATCTGATAGTGCTCACCTGGGGCAAATGACTGAGATTACTTCCTGCACGCCAACTCAGAAGACCTTCTGACCTCCGCACGGACTCAGAGGCTCCTCAGACGTCGGATTGCCAATGAAAGATACCATTTCCATGCTAATGGAGGACGTGACTGCATAATTCAAACGACTGCGCTTCTCTTGGTCCACTGTTTGCTGACCTTTGACCTGGGCACCGGAGGAAATCTAGCCCCTTCCCCCTGCACACTGTGCCAACATATTCAGGCACTAAGCACTGACTAAGCACTCTTCATTTCAGCAGCTCATCTTTTAAGGCGTGTTTTTTTTTCTTCTGTAACTACGAGTTGTTGTCAGTCTCGATTACCCTCAAACACAAACAACGAGGCATCCGGCAGCGTGAACGCGGGCCGCGAAGACTCCGGCGACTGAGATTTGGCTGCTTTCAAAGGTGACACCGATGTTCGGCGACTCGGCGATGAATTATTCTCTCCTTAATCAGGACAGAAAAGACGCCGTCCGTCTTCAAATGGGCTGCTGCGCCCTGTGTCACCGGCACCCGGGAAGCTTCATAAATCACCTCTCAGACTTAGTTGGAAGTATGAATCATGTGTGTGTGGGGGGGCTTGCATAGTACACAACTCCATGGATCTGCGTACTCTTTGGGATTTGAAGCCAGATGGAGTAGTTAACAGGTGGTTAATTTACCCTTTGGCTCTGACGGACCTCCACTGACGGAGAGGCAGCCTCCACCTAAACTCACTTCCTTCCCTTCCATCCCTAGAAACCCTAGATTTCAAGATTCTGACCGAAGAGAGTAATCCCATTTCGAGCACCCCGTTTGGTCCAGATGCATTTATGTGTCTCATCTCTCTGAAAGTGAGTGATTCATTTTGCTGTGTCGGGGCTGAATAAAGCATTAGCTTGCAGGTTAGCCTAATGCAATGCTCCCTTCTGGAACTTCACTCTGTGGTAGCCTAAGGGTGCAAACATAAGTGGATTAGGATTCGCACACAAACACACACACACACAGAATCCACCGTCTGTTTTATAAAACCTGCACATCCCGGAATCTCCAGCTCACGCCCCCCCCCCACTTCTTCATCCCTCATACATGCCAAAGCGCGTGCAAGCAAGCACATGCATAAGCATGGAAAGGCCCACATGCTGGAACATTAGTCTGGGGCGATGCAGTGACGGTGGCCTTGTGCCGAGCATATGAACCTCTTGCTTGAATGTAGCTGTGATGCTAACGGGAGGTGAAGTGTTATCTGGCGCGGCCCGGTCATGAGGCCCACGGTCTGCGGGGTGGCACACAACCAACTGTGCACCCGCGGACCGTGGGTACAACCCCGAGCGAGGCGGCAGGAGAGAGCGAGACCCAGAGATAATGACGCAGCGCATGTTGATTCCTCTTTTTTTTTCTCTCTCTCTCTCTCTTTTTTTGACATCGTTATACTGCCTGCCTCGTGGCCTTTTCCCACGGGCACACCATTAGCGGGACTTGATGGCGTCCAAAGCTTTCTTCAAGTGACAAACATGATTTAATTCCACCGCGCGCTGCATCTCCATCTGAAGAAAGGACACGGTCTTGTGCCCAGCACCGGGGCACATCATTACAGAGTGAAATGTCCTGTTTCTCCTTCACGGAGTTTCCAGCGAGGTCCCAGGGGTCCTTGTGGTGTCTACATTAGATAACAGATACAGCACGCCTCGCGCACACACACAAAGAAAAACATTCATTACTTCACTATTGACAGAGTGTACTGTACGGCCCGTGTGTGCATTAGTATGTGAGGGGGTGGGCTTGGCTTGTTTTCGCTCAGGCATGGCCCGAGCCGAACGTCTTCAGACAGCATTAGACAATGTGGGCATGACAGGGACTTCACTTAATTCATTGACCTCATTCCTTGATCTTGTTTATTTGTGTTCTTCTGGCTGCTTAGCGGTCCCCTCTAATGACGGCGGGCAGCTAGTGCCTGCACAACAGCTCGGCCTAATGCAGCTCAGAGGGGCTACGTGTCGTCTTTGAGACGCGCGGGGTTGAAAGGAAGGAGGTGTTGGGTGATTAAACGATTTCAAACGGCATCTCGGCTCCTCGTCCTCGGTGGGGACGACGCGCGACGGCATCAGCGTAATAGACGTTTAAACTCACTCGGCGAACGGCTGATTTAATGGCTGTATTTCAGAGCGCCAAATCAATACTCACGCCCCACCTTCGGGCCCGGCACAGCAGCTCCTATAGGATATCCATAAATTGAGTGGGCGATGGCGGCCAAGTCGAAGCCACCTACTCCCATTAAACCCCATCATGAGGAGGGACAGGTATAGGTCACATTGTCCAAAGGCTGACAGAGATTAATTGAGGCCGTGTGACTTTGTGCGCCCGCGGGCCCTCGGGGGGGCATCTCCGTCCCTGCCCTTAAATAACCTCGCCGTGCCCAGCCACCTTGCCGACAGTAACAGGTGAATATTTTATGAACCGCGGGGATTTGAGAGAAGCCGCTAACGATTTTTTGGAGGCGGCAGCTAATGGCCTCAGACGTGAGATCGGAGAAGGATTGGAAGTTTACTTTCTCTCGACTCGATCTGAAGATTTGGCAATCCATTCCACGGGCGGGGGCTGCCTTGATTGCTTGGGCAAAGTAAGTGTCATGTTAGTCTGCCCCGGCACTTGAGCTCTCTCTCTTTTTTTTGCTTTGTTTTTTTTCAAGGGAAAGCCAAACTTATGAGAACTACCACAGTAAACTCTGTGGGGTAGTGTGGATTTTAAGAAAGGCACAGATGGCTATGCTGGAAGGAAGGAAGGAAGCAATGGAGACTCTAGCTGTCATTTGTTTTTCAAATCTTCAGCTGCCTGGGACTCCGTCGCCGTCTGCTAATGTCAACCTGTCTGGCTGCGACAAACGCTCGAGTTAAACCGCTTTTTATGCCTGGGCCTCTTTTATTGTTTGTGGGTACAAAGCATGCAGGGCATTCATAATTGGACTGGTGATTTTCAGTCACCAGCTCATTTCTAAATAGCATCCTTCACCCTACACACAAACACAAACACACACACACACTGCAGGGTTTGACTTGTGAAGATGTACAGTTATGCCTAAACGTTTTCACGCCTCAGATTTTTCACTCTTGGTCTTCATCATGTTGTTTTCGTCTGCATTTCTTAGTGATCACCTGTCAATCAAATGATGCTTTCCTCCTCGTATTTAGATCAGAGCTTCTGTAGGTGGCCCTCTAAGGATAGTTGTGGTTTATTAGAACCCGACTGAGACCTTGGATCATAAGAGCACTGCTCAAAAGAAGTTTGAAAGACAAGCAGCCAGCTGATCAGAATTTTGGACAAACTCCAGATTTGAGAAACTTATATGGAAGAAAAATAAAATGTGGACCTAAACCACCAGGTTAATGTTGTTACAGGTTCACACAGTGTCCATTTGAAATGAGGGATTATTCCAGATCATGGATGTCCAATGTGCTGTCTTTTGGTTTGACCTCAAACAACAGAAATTTGATCATTTCTGGATTTGATTTTAAAAAAAAGATATGTAACTTTGATGAACACTGGCGGATCATGATTTCATTTGAGCTTCGACCTTTTGACTTAGACAG
>JAOXYL010000048.1:2480820-2492731 GCA_028564955.1 Terapon puta
GCAAATCTGGGACAGCATTGTCACATCAAACAGACAAACAGATTTACACTTTACAGTTTTGGAAGGCACCGACTAAAGATGTCGTCCTGATATGGGACATGAGATCAGAGCAGGCTTTTATATGTTCTGGTGTGTACGGCAAACAGTATGTTCTGTTGTATTCCACCAAGTCAGTGACAACACCGAGTAAAGGCGCAGCTTCAAACTGACTTCCTCAAGCAGTTTGTTATTAACTGCTGATATGGTGGAAAATGTAGAAAGATGGAGAGACGACCGGCAGAAGAGCCAGAGGAATAAAATGTTATGATATTTACACTGGGAGCAGACTGTATCTTTTTTTATTTTCGACAGTTTAAAATAAAGCTGACACTGACATGCACACTCCTGCGTTTTACACCGGTGGGATTTCATGCTACATTCACTTCAAATGTGCATTGCTGCTGGCATCACTTGGTCAACAAATGTCTGTTTAGGTGTTGAATCCTGCAGAATCTTTTAAACCAACAAAGTTTTCCAGACTTTTATTGTTATACTGTTGCTATGTACATCAATGAATAATCACTGGATTAATAACGACTGTTGTGTCGTGCTAGCTCACATGTGATAGTGTTACTACTTTATTCGTAAACAGTTTTAATTTCTGTCACTAATGAGCTTTCTCTGCCCGATTAGCTTAATGACGCACCTGGTGAGACATCGATTTCTGGGACAATGTTTTAATTACAGCCGACTCTGTTTAGTTGTAGCATTAATTAAGTACATTAATTACAGACAGAAAATAACATTACGTTGCATTGTGTAAGTCATAACACTTTTAAAACAATGTATACAACAAGCGAGCGGGACTGTTCCAGATCAGTCAGACACTAAGCTAAGGGGATCAAACGTGTGAGATTTTATTTACAAGATGCTTTCTCTAAAAACAAAGTAAAGGAAAATGACTGAAAACAACATTACAGATGGCCGTGTTTTAAAATCCCCGATCCTTTTCAGGTGTAGTGTCCAGAGCCTGTCTGTGTATTACTGCAGACAACTGTCTACTTTGAGAAGGCTTAAATGAAACATTTAATATTCATGAGCGAGCGGTAAAATGCTGTTTTTACTTCATCTGCATTACAGAGATAATGCAGATATAGTGAACTTTCTGGTGCTCTGTGGACTAATTATGCTTTTCAAAGTTTCTTTCCGTTTACTTTAATGTGCAGTCCTCCACATCAACCAGCCGCTGATGAGCCTTTTTTTCCCCCCCTTTTTTTTTCTTTTTTCGCACATCCACCTGCAGGAAGCTAGATGCACTTTTTCGATTCATTAAGATCCCTAAGGGGCCAACAAATTTCCCCCCCCTCCAAAATCAATATATGGGTCGCTTTTTCACTCCTCAGTCTGGCTCCCCATCGCCTGGAGAAATAAACAAGATGAAGGGGATCAGCGTGCACACCGCTGTCAGACTTCATAACCCTTATTTCCCACAGGGTCGTGCTGTTGCCATTGATCAGAAATGTTGCAAGGCATTGTGGGCGGTTGTGAATGAGTCAGGCCATCGGTGTGGGTAGGGTACTATGCATCCAGTTTTGGGAGCCAGCGTCCAGGATGGAGCCGGTGAATAAACCAGTGACAGAAATCCCATGAGCCTGCGAGCGAGGCAGCCCTCTGTGGGTGAACCTAGTTAGTGGCTAGCTGGGGATCTAGAAGCTGAAGAGTCAGATGTATCTTCCAGGGATTGGCGGAGACTAAAGCTAAAGCTGAATATTACATTTGTCAAGTGAGCGGAGCTTCAGTATGAACCGACAACAGTTGTTTGCTTCCAGGTCACGGTCCATTAGATCTGATATAATCACTTTCAAAGGGCCCTGATGAAGCAGATTAGCAGGGTTTTTCACTGTTAAACCCCAACTTTATTCCAAACTGTGATTGTTGTTTATTTACTCGTGAATATTTGATGCTGCAGAGAAACGCTGCTGTAAAACGAAACCAAAGCTGTAGGGCCAAGTAAGTTGTTGAGCATGTTGGATTTGGCTAATAAAGAAGAAATAAATCAAGTAAATCTCTCTGAAGGTGAACAGAAAGTTGTTGACACCCCAAAAGTACAAGGTGCTGGACGAAGGCAGGTTTGTTAAGCGGGATTAGATCAGGCATTACCTGCACAGGATCCAGTAGCAGGTGTAATCCCCTGATCAGCTTGCCTCGTGCGGCTCGGCCAGGGTCTCAGGTGGTCCCAGTTTGGACCCCCGCTCGCCCGGGGGGGATTGTTCGGCTTCAGATGAGAGACGGCGCGCCTCGGTTGGAGAGCGCGGATGTGCCTACCGATGCAGCGGGGAGATCAGCTCGAGACTTAAAAATTCAACAAAATATGACTCAAGCCAGGCCCGGCCATACGTATCGTACTTGTGCTTTTTTCTCGCTCTTCCTTCACTTACAGTATTGATTTGAATCCAATGACTCACCTCGCCACCGCAGCAGATTTGGTGGATGGGTGTCATAAACAGCTGTCACAAATTTATCAGTTTAACGCGGCGGTATTAGGGAGCAGCGGCCTCTTCGAGCTTCACACTGAGTCCAGAATGAGAATGACTGCAGTGGGCCGCCTCCTCCTTCTCGAGGCCGCGGCGTCGTCTCGCAGCCGCGCTCTCTCCCCGCCATGTTGCGGCAGATGTCTGCTGATGACTTGGCAAGACGCTGTAATAGTGGAGTTACTCAGACAACCTTCAGGTGACACTCGAATTAGCAAAGTCATTTCAGCTGTTTTCGTAGCACCTTCTCCCGTTTTTATCTCAACTTGTGATCTCCGATTTTGCTTCGCAGAGTTTTTTTGATGGCTGGGACGTCACGAAAAAGAAGGACAAGACCAAAGGGAGGCACGATAGCTTGCTAAGTCGTAAGTACACGGAGAAGGAAAGACAGAAATGCTGCTGCTGTTGCTACTTGGATCTGTTTCAGTCTCAACTTCACTGGTTACAGCGCACCTTAACGTTAATAGCTTTTCATACATAGACAAAATAGATTACCATTTAACAACGCACCGTGTTTTTAAGTCGACCAAAGCCACACAATAATTAGTTTTACTCCCAGCTGAGTGGTTGTTAATTCTAAAAAAACCTCTTGTTATAATGTAATTAAGATTTGATTAATTAAAATTGATTGTTTAACAGTTGCTTTAATAGTGGTTTTGAAATGTTTTCGATTTGTGAAACGACCCTTCAGAGTGTCTTAAAACATCGGCTTTGTGTCTCAGTCTGTTGGCGGTAGCTTTTGTAAAGCTATAAGGTAATTCTGAATATCCATGTCATTAAATGTAAATAAATAACTCTTCTGTGATCATTCATTTTAAAAGCCAGTATAGTCAATAACCTGATTTCATGCTGTTTTCGTCAGTCACAAATTCTATCACTGCAGCTCAGCAGGCTGGGAATTAATAAAGTCACTATTTCATACACAGTCTGTCGTCAACAATAAACTACTTTGTTTGCAACCTTGTAAAAAAAGATAACAGCGAAATCCCAACATGGACACTTGAAAACAGCTAAATGTAGACATACTCTATTGTTTCATTGTTTTTTGACAAGCGTTGCAGGAGATAGATACCAAAACTCTGATTAAAAACGATATTTTCATAGCTTTGGAAATCATTTAAGTAACTGAACTGCTGTAATGACTGACAGATACAGTAGATTGGTGTTTTACTCGACTCCTTTTTTTGTGCGTCAGATGATCGCCATCGAGTGAAGCTCCACTCTCTGCTTGCAGACCCCAGCTCCGACTATGTCAACGCCAACTACATAGACGTAAGTCACCTCTGGCACTTTTTGTTTTGTTTTTCCTCCTCCTCCGCTTCCTGCTCCTTCATCTCTTGCCTTTGCTGATCCCACAGCTTCACCATAACAGCACGCACAAGTCGTCTCTTGTTTTTGACCCAGTGCTGAGGTTGCGTCTGAGATACTCTCAGACTGAACTCAGTCATTTAGTGACTACACGCACAACATCGCATCATATCTATGCGTACCAGTACATGCGGGCTTTGAGGCAAGATTTTATCGAAGCATCTCCTGAGATCCTACAAGAGCCCATAAGCTCAGAGCACCGGGCCTCGTGACTCACCCAAATGCTTTTGTAAGGCGACATTGCTCGGCAATTGGACCCAATATAACACAGCTGAGCCTTTCATCTGCTTCCAGATATTTTGATCTCACATACAGTTCAGCTCGAGTGAGTATCTCAGGGAGCCTCTCTACTCCCAGCAGCACTACGCGCCCCCGCCAGATCTCAGCAGCTTTGCATTAGATGGACACCAACACTATCTTTCTCCTTCGGTGCAGGTTGGGCTGCTCTCTCATAATGGCCGACTAACTTGAGGGCGAAAAGCCACTGAAGGTCTCGTGTCCGTTTGGCCCTACCTACTGAAGCACTCATTGCAGGTTTCACATGAGTTGTTACGGCCTCTAAATGCTGCATTATGTACTTTGTTTCTGCTGTCGTTCGCTGAACAAAAGGAAACGTGAAGTTGACAGAAAGGGCCTGATCGGTAGTGGATGCCTGACTCAGCTTATGTTGGGGGGGGGGGCACGGTTAAAGCAGAGCGTCAAAGCTCACAGTGCCGCGTGTGGCCACTTCATCCCCTTTAGTACTCCACCAGGGCTCCATTAGGACGAACGCTCCAAGGACCTCGGTGTCATTAACTGTGCCGTCTACAGCACCGCCCGCATGTCATGCCAAGACCCCTGGCTCACAACACTGCGGCGAAATGATTCCAGATGATTCATGGAAGATGCCAAGGTTGGAATAAATGGAACGCTGCTGTGTTTAAAGGTTAAACTGAAAAGTTCCATCGCACTCTCCTCTCGTTCACATGAAAGTTGACATAATTTTTCTTTTTTGACATTCATGGCAGGACATGACATTTTTGTGTCAAATCTTCAGATGCCCCTTTTCTTACCGTCTGTGGCTGACATGTTAGACAAAAATGACACCGTCCTGTTTCTTCTCAAAATATTCTGCATTCACACCCACTATCAGGTAGACTTTTTTTTTCTCTGGTACTCAGGGAGGGATATCTGTCAGACTTCCACTGGAAGCTGCACTTCTTTTTCTGGAGTCAGATAAAATGGTGGTGGGCACTGGAAGTAACGGTTTCCATGTCCAAGCAGACGAATCAAAAAGTTTAATCTCTTAACATGACAGCCAAAATCTACTTTGGCTTGTATTGTTGTCTGTCTTCGTGTGTCATCTGGGAAAAGCAGGATAACGAGTTTGTTTAACTGTGAAGAAGAATTCCAATTTCATAAAACTTTCAACTACTTATTTAAGTATTTTTGAACTACTCTCCCATTGGTAATAACATTGTACTCACCTAATTAATTTCGGAGATCTCTGAACCCTGTGCTAATGCCTTAGAGTCAGATGTGGCAAGAAACACAAGCAGACATTTTTCAAATATACTTCCAGGTCAGCCTTAGCACAATTTTTCATACATGGAGAGTTTCCCATCAGTATTTTAGTAGTACTCATTTTTTTTATTTTACCTTAGCATAAAGAGCCACAATCTGTCTTTAAATAAGTTAGTTAAGTACTAACTCAATCTTATTGCCAAACAAGAACAGCAAAGACAATTACACAAAGCCACACATTATGGTGTTGTGTCCAATAACTGCATTATTTCATTTTTGCCATCCACAGTGTGCATTACATGAGCATGGTAAGGTTAGAGAAATGTGGTGGTCATCCTTAATAAACAGCCACAGATTCATTTCACATCCATGATTTGACATGAACCCTCCCTCTTGAAAGCTGTGCTGAGAATCGTCACCTCATGAACTTAGTTTGATTATCAATCAGAGGCTCATAATGACTAAACAATTCTCGTTGCATTACAGTACATTTAAATTTTTTATAAAAAGCCGTAAGTGATATTTTTTTTTGTCACTTGCAGCCGCACTGCTATCTTTGCACCGCCTGTTTCCCTCACCCCACATCAAAGTGGGCCACCATCCACACCTCCACACCTTTACGCTCTGCCTTTAAAGCGCACGGCTTCCTACGCTGTCCTCGAATGTTAGCAACTGACATAAATCGTGAGGTGCACAATCATCAGACACGGACGTCTTTTCTAGGGACGCTGAGTAGGTCACAGAATGAATTCAACGATATCATGTATCCCCAAAGGGATTATCCTTCCCATGCTTCATTACAGAACGCATCAAAGTGTTGTGAGAACCAAGGACAACTCTGTGTCATCACTGTCCTCTCATCACAACCTCTCCCTCCATGCCTCTGTGCTTTAAATTCCAAATGTGACATGTCAGAGATGAAAAAAAGACTTTAGAAGAAAGACTGTGGTAACTATTTTATAAAAGTTGGCCTTTTGCACAGAAACATGGGAATTTGGGGCATTTGAACATTATTCTCTCCACAGGTCCTCAAGGCAAGCTGCTCTCTAACCATTTCATTACCTTCTTTTCCTGGTCTTTAATCACAATAACTAGCTCTTGTTTCCTCCCCTACTTTCCTTCTTTCTCTCTCTCTGTTTTCCACACCCCTCCTCCGATTTCAACCTTTTGGCATCTCTTAGATTCGGATAAACAGGGAAGTAAGTACCTTGCTTCTCTTCTCTTTCCATCTCCTCTTCCTTTTCACGCTGCGCCTCTCACTGTCTCTGCAAGCCTTCCATGGCTTCCCTCCAACAGCAGATCTTCCTTCCCTTTTCTGCTCTGAGCCTGTCCGCCTTTAGCCATCACTTTTTCCCTGAGTTCTTTCTTTTTTCTTTTTTTTTCCGTTTCCAAACTAGTACAGCAGTCTCTCTGTCCTCTTTCATCCACAGTCAGTGCTTAACGGCAGATTGTCCTGTAAAAGCCCTGACAGTATGCCACAGAGAACAGACTGGGTCAGATCAAGCACCTCAGATCAAAGCCGGAGTTTACTGACACCTTGACACAGGAAGCATTGGAAACATATTCAGTGACAGAGGCCCAGGAGGGGGGGGAACTGACACAGAGCTTAGCGCTTAAAAAGGGTTTAACCTAGAATGGCCCATATTCATCAAGCATCTCAGGAAGACTAATTGCTTGGTCAAACCAAAAAGTAGCATTGATTTTTCCCAATGAAAGTCAAAGATTAATCAGCACCAACCAAGCCAGCAATGCTAGCTGCAAGTTAGGAAGTTAGATATGTAGTTTGTCAACAGAAAGTTAACAGAATATATTTGCACCATTAACTCATTAACGCCAAACGACTGCAGATCAGCCGTCTTTTGTGAAGCACTTCGAACTCCAACAGGCTCAGCTAATAAACAGCTTCGTTTCAGATGTATCAAGGTGCTGAAAAACATTTTGTGACAGCTTTTTTTCCACCTGCAGAAAGAACTCCACAGAAAATGAATCCTCGCCATTTTTTGGGCAACGAGGAAATGTGTCAGCAGCAGCAATAATGTGGGAAAAAATCAATGCAAAGTATCATTTGTTTGTTTTGACAAAATACTGAATAGTTTGAGTTTCCTTTATTTTTTTTTATCCTCTTCTACATTGTAGCTTAATGCTGAAGACACCAAAACTCTGAGACAACACATATGGAATTATATAGTAAATAAAAAAACAGAATATCTTTTATAGTTTCTTCAGAGTAGCCACCTTTTAATTTGATAACAGCTTTGCACACTCTGCATCCCTCAGTCAGCTTCACGAGATACTCACCTGGAGTTACTATATGATGCCATATGTGCTCTTTTATAGTTTTGATGTTTTCAGTATGAATCAACAATGTCAAAATTATAGAGAAAATAAAGAAAAACATTGAATGAGAAGGTGTGTCCAAACTTTTGACTGGCAGTGTAGCTGATTTTCAAATGCAGCCTCTAAGTAATTTAACTTTGTTGGTCCCACAGTTTCACCAAAAAAGAAAAATTGCTTGGCGTTGTGAAACCTTGATATAATTTATTTTCAACGCAGGAAGCCTGAGAACTGTCTTGAAAGTCCTCCAGTACTCAGGGAGGATGGTTTCTGCAGGACCCGATTCTGAGATGCATGATAAATTTGAGCATTGATTCCCATTGATCGGCACACACCATCATCAGATTTTCACGACGTGTCGCAAGTTGTAGTGAGCCAAATTTGTCAGAGTACACAACAAATTGAAAGTTGTTTTTCTCTGTTTTTGATGGAGTTGATAAGCTTCCCACGTCTCAAATGAATCTGCATGAATTTTGTTTTTTTTTTTTCTTTCCAGTCCATTGTAAATTCACATCGCTTGATGTTTTTCTGCTTGCCTGCTGTTGGAAAATGTGGTTGCCAAGGTGACAGACAGGAAACCGGTCGGCCCAGGGAATCTCAGCAACAGAGGCTCATGGGAATGAGGGTCGCTGCACTCTTTCATAGCGATGGCCATCCATCTCAACTTTCCTCTGTGGCATGACAGTTATGGAATGTAATTTGTGTGCCTGTCTGGCTGAATAGTGCGTCTATGTACATCAGTGTGTGTGTGTGTGGGTCGGGGTTGGTGTGTGTGTCAGGGCATCTGTACAGTATTTGTACAAATGTTTACCGCTCACAGCAGTTGGTAAAACCTATGAATGATGAGAGGGCGCACTATTCTTAATTCCTGAGATCTATCATGCTTTGCTGCTTTGCATTCAGCGCACGGGGGCCAGCCTGGTGGAGGGCCAGGACGCCACTAATGGCCCTCCAGACTGTCCACACTGTATCATAACTGCACTAAGCTGAGCAGAAAGGAGACAGCCAGATCAGTCAGTGTCACTCAGGTAGAATTACTCTCAGAGCTGAGGATCCCTCACTCGTCAATCTACCTTTGATCAGCAGCCCCGGCTGCATGCAAAGCACCACACGCCGGGGCCGCCTTTGAAATGCAGCTCCCCCACTCGGCATGTAATGACCTGGCTCAGAGACAGACAGAGAAAAACTTGAATTAATGCCATTTCTCCATGCATTGCAATTCAAGAGCAATCTTTCACCAAAAACCCGGAGCCTAAACAGTGTGAAGAATTGCGCCGGTCAAACATGCTAATGTATTTGAAGCTGAGCATCATCAGCTGATAGATTAGTTTTCGCGCCGAAACGCCTTCACTCAAAAGCAGAGCAGAAATTTCGCAGGGCGCCGACATCAAACCCGGCTCCGAGATGAATAAGAGATGACTTGATGCTGAAAATGGAGAAAGAGAATAGATGGGCGGGGTGAAAATGAGAGTTAGAGTTCCCTGAGTTTCACTTCGTCATGTGCTCTTGTAATTATTAACCCTCTCCCTTTCTTTTTCTGTCTTTCCCCCACTGTCGTCCCCGCTCCCTCTCTGTCACACAGGGTTACCAGCGATCGAACCACTTCATCGCCACTCAAGGTGAGTGTAAAATGCCCAGCAGCAGCGTTTGACTGCTAATATCCGCTTCACTTTGTGCCACTGCTCTTTACACAGCAGCCGAGCTGACAATATGAAAATGACTTTAATGAATTATTAATGTGTAAACAACAAGGAGCCTGCGTTGCCTCATGCTCACATCTGGATTTCCACCATAAAGCGTCACTTTCCTCCATCTGTGAGAAACGCTCCCACAGCGATCGACTGTAACTGTCAGTCAACCTGCACTGTAACACCGCCGACTGCCGCTCCATGTGAAGTTCGGCTTTTGTGTCTCTCCTCCCCGCCATCTGCATGTGTGGTGCGCCATCTCTCTGATGTCGATCTGATACACTATATAGGCTGCATTCCCCAAGCGACGCACACACACGCACACACACACAGAAAGACAGAAAGAAATAGAGAGAAGGAGAGAAAGAGACTGAGAAATAAAGAGAGCAAGACATCTCTCTCTTTATTCTCTCACGGCTCTGATCCTATTTATTCAGTGAATATGTTTTTCACTTCATAATCCCCCTCTGATTTCCCTCCATCTTTCACTTTGGTCTCAGTTCTATCGCTTCACAAAAGTAACCTCCGAAAATGTGCCTCTCTCTCTCTCTATCTCTCACACATTTCTCTCAAAGTCTTTCTATATACAGGAGTGCACATAGAGGTGGAAAGAGTACCACAGTGTGCTGTTCGAGTACGGTGTAGTGTAGTGCTCGGTGAAATTTTAATCATAGTGGAGCCAAAGTTACTGTTTCAAGAAATCAAACAAAACATTAATGTTGCTTTGATTCTGAAAATCAGATTGTGCTGACTCGCTTAATTCAAACGACAAATATTGGCATTAACGGTATATTTTATTTTATTCTGTCATAAAATAAAATACATATATTATCATGCCTAACCTGTAGAAGCATGTAGGATGTAGAGGACATAGAGTGGACAGTGCACCTATATATACAAGTGAAAAAAAAAAAAAAAAAAAAAAAAACGCGTGATGTTCTGTATACAAGTGGATCAGAGAAAGTTACTGTACTCATTTTTTCTGGCTCCCACTGTTGTTCAGGAGGAGCAGCAGCAGCTCTCGGTGCTCCGTCTGTCAGGATGCATTCAGGGACAGTACTGAGTGTAGGTCGCCCTTGTTCTGTCAGCTCCCAGATCTCACATACAGATATTGTAATTACATGTGTAAAATGGGGGAAAACACTCTTGAGGAGCAACAATTTGCTGTGGGTCACGTAAGAAGCACGGTGTTGGGTGCACGTGAGACAGGCGGCTGAAACGCATGGCTGAACCTCCTCCTGTGTAGACGCGTCGTTGCACCGCACGTCTGTTTAACTGCTACCCAAAGCGTGTTTTTATACCTCAGGTCCAATTTCTCCTGTTGACACGCGTAACTAGAGTTTGTGTTACACGCTGCCAAAACACAATGACCTACACTTTAATACTGCGCCTGAACACAATCCGTGTCGACACTGCACTGGAGCATGCCACGTACATACTGATATCCATCCTTAGAATAATTCATAGCGGTCCTCTGGTGGAGCTCGCGCTGCGTGTTGCTCGAACATTTTGTCCCTCCAGCGTTGCTGTATATTGCATTGCATGGCTGTCAGTCCATGTGCACCCTGATTGATGTTTTTTCAGGATCCCCGTGGCCGCGACCTGGCTGTGAAGTGTTTGTTGTAGGCGCGCTTAAAAAATTCAGGCCCTCAACCACCAAGCACTATGAGAAAAACGTGTATGGTTTTGTATGGTGTGGTTTTGTCAGAGCAAGGAGATACTATGAAAAGTAGAGAGAGGGAGGGAGATTGTGTTAGAATAAGTCAGGTGTTGAGTCAGGTGTTGATTTACTCTTTCTTCCTTTTTCTTCTTTTTCTTTTCCTTGTTGAGCCTGCAAAGCTTTGAAGCAATGTATTTTTTCACTGTCGGATAGTTAGAAAACTCAGTCACTAACAAATAATTTTCATTTGGAAAATGCAAAACAATTATCAATTTATCTCTATTTTAGAATTTGAGTAATGTTTTTTGTGTATTAGTTTTGGGCTTTTATTATTTATTGTACTGTTTTTTCTACATTCATAAGTTGGGACACAATAAATTTCAATTTGTGGTTCCAAGATAAAAAAAAGTGCAGCCTGTTAACCTAACCTGAATTGATGGCTGGAAATATTGAAATAAAGCACATACTGAAGTGTCGTGCGTTATGGTTGCCAAAGTAATTGCATTTCATTACTTCCACTCCTGCACACAAGTGGAGTGTCTGCACAGACTTACATATCACACTCCGCGTTGACTAAAGCTGCCACTTGCCCTTCACATTCCGCACGCTCCGAGCAACGCGCTCTGCTTGTACTCAAGGTGAGCCCTGGTCGGTCTGTAGGTTGAGGTCGATGCGTTGTATCTCGGATGAGTCTTGAGGCGCCTGCGCGTGTGCGGCAGGGAGCAGGTGCTCTCGGCTAACTCTCTATTATGTCCGGAGATGAGGGAAAGGGAGGGGGGGGGGGGGGGGGGGGGGCGCGGGGAGGAGAAGCCCAGAACTGCCGCGGGAGGGCGAAGGCGGTCGTCTCG
>JAOXYL010000048.1:2492741-2503278 GCA_028564955.1 Terapon puta
GGCGCGCAGGAGGAGGAGAAATGCCAAGCGCAACTCCGAGAGCCCCGGTCCAAAGCGGCGGCAGGTTGCACGCCGCGTACAGATTCACCCAGCCGCCGGGATCGCACATCATCCGTCTCTAAACCGACTGGCCCGATGCATTAGCGAACCTCTCCCGCTGCTGCTGAAAAATTAACATCTCATATCGCTAATACGCACAGAATAACCCCGAGAGGAGGAGGGAACGGCTCTTAAAGCGGACTCCCACGTGCACGTACAGAGCCGCGCACACGCCGGCTCACCTTGGGTCAGCTACAGTAAAGACCCGGCTCTCGCTGTTACGAAAGCGAAAGCCGCTTGTCGGGCTCCGCGCACGCCCGGCTTTTTAACAGGCGAGAAAGGTTGTTACTCCTCCGCCTCCCGTCGTCTTCCTCAGCCTTCAGACGTCTCCGCGTGTTTTCCCCGGAGTGCGTAGTCAAATGCATACCTTTTGATTCCTCTTGTTAAGACAACTGTGGGAGAAAAAAAGCGGCGAAAAACAAGCTCTACTGTATACCTCATTGTGTTTGTTTATCCGCCGAGACAAAAACACCTCTATGTGTTGCTTTCTATAGCCCTAATTCGGGGATAATACGCTCTCACCCAGTCAGAGGCATTTGTCCCCCGCTTTTGTCATCATCAGCCTGCCTGGAAAGGCCATTCAACTGTTTCAGCTCGTTCCAATTACAGCATATCTCAACCAGGGCCCAGAAATCCAATCATATCGCTCTCATTCTGTACTGGTTTATTGTGGGCTTTAAAGGCTGGCATTACTCTCTGTATTGATTGTCAAAAAAAATCCCACGAAAAGGCGAGGAGATCACAGCGAGGCAGAAATTTATTCCTCATTCAGGCTTCGAAGTGAAGTGATTGGGTGTAAACATTGGTAAACGGAGAAAGTGTGATCGCAAACTCTGTCGTGAGTCTTGGCAGAACTGGCTGGAAGATCACATCAACAGGACACCCATGTTGGAATTTTTCTGCCATTCGGGCTTCAATTAGAGTTAATGGGAGACTGTTTGATAAGAAAGCAAACCCAAACTCTTTAAAAAAAAAAAGAAAACACATTTAAAACACAAACAGAAGTGAGAAATGTTACTATTTATAAAACAGCTTTAACACAGTTTCAAAAAGTTGCATCTTGAGTTGTTGGTGAAAACTGTTGACTGAGTCAGCAAGTCAAATATTTGAAGGCAGAGTCTTCCATATTTTTAGTGGCTAAAAGTAGCATCTCCAAAGGTTTCTATGGCGACTGACCTTGGGTATAGTTAAAAGAGCAGCTGCGGAGGGTCTCGGGGCTTGTGAAGAATCAAGGCCATTTAGCCCTTAAAAAAAACTCTGAGAAAGACTTTAAAATCGATTCTCAAAGTTACAGGGAGCCAGTGCAGGTTACATAAAACAGGAGTTATGTGATCTCTTTTTTTTTTTTGTTTGTTTTTTTTTTAGTTTCTGCTCCAACTCTGGCAGCCGCATCCCAAATGTACTGTAGTTTTTCAGTCGCTGCTTGTATGTGGGCTGCGTCTCAGTAGTCAAGACGACAGGAAACAAGAAACACGAACGGGCTTTTTAGCATCCAGCTGGCTCGGTGGAGGTCTCACCTTTGCCGCACTGCACAAACGATAAAAGGCAAAATGAATGAATTAATTAATCGTGGTCAGAATCTAAAATGACAACAAGGTTGTGTCTTTGAGCAGAAATACATTAATTATGGAATAAATGATTAAGTACAAACATAAACAAGTACGTGTGAGTACAAAAAGATCCGCCAGCACAAAAGCATATGAAGGATGAAAGGTTGCTACCTTCCCTTAAAAAAGCCATCTAGGCCAGTTACAGAAGACAAGATAATGCTCCTATTAAACAAGCCGAGTGGGTAGAAATGAATAGACATCTTGTTCACTAAAAGGGGTGTAGTGTGTTTGGCAGAGGAGGCGGCATGAAGGAGGACCTCCTGATATTATCAACGCCACACTGTAATGAAATCAATGCAAGTGTCATCTTCTCCAGGGGACCGTGATTTGTGTCAGCCACCGGTGCCTGGGAGAGGCAATACAGGAGCTTGTTTGCACAATGGCTGAGGATTTGTGGGTGTATTGAAATGACATTTCTCTGTAGTATTAGGAGAACACAGCGCGGGCAATAGTTCACGAATGACACATTGTTACTCTATTCCCTGGCACGGATTACACGGCGCCTCTACATTGATGGTTATTGCCGCTGTTTTCCCTGACTTATGGCTCATCTCTCCGCCCTCCTCATCCTCCTCGCCTCCTCTTCCTCCACCTTCTCCGCTCGCCTTTTTTCTCTCTCCCACTCCTCCATCTCTACCCCCACTGTATATCTCCTCCTCCGCAGGCCCCAAGCAGGAGATGATCTACGACTTCTGGCGGATGGTTTGGCAGGAGAACTGCTTCAGCATTGTCATGATCACCAAGCTGGTGGAAGTGGGCAGGGTAGGTTTTCCCCCGCGCTTTTGTCCCGCGACCTCTCTCCAGCCGCCTGCGAAGATGGATGGAGGGGAATGTATTTCTGGAGCTCCCTTTATCATCCGCTGTATATCAGAAGGGGGCTGCCGCGATCTGTGTTGTGGGAGGAAATGACTGCCGCTGTCTGATCATGAGCGATCACCTTTTGCTTTGGTGTCTGTGCAAGGTCAAAGCTTTGATGTATATGAAGGCCCACGGAGGAGCACTGTGGCCTCTGTTCTACTAACCATTCATTCCCTGTTGAATACAAAATATGTTACACAAAGTATGTATGATAAAGTATCCTATAGAAGGTTTTAGGCTCACACTGAACACACCATTTATGAAAGGTGACACAGTTTAGTACTTTTCCACTGTATAATGACTTCAGTGGCTCTTGATAAGAATCCATCTCAAAGTTCGTGTGGGCGGATCCTCCCTAAACCAGCTGCTTTCACACTAGTGATTTATTTAATAGACTTAGGCCAATAAAACATAAAGAATGGCGACAGTAAGCCAGTAAAGACCTTAGTTCTTTTTCAGTCATCTGTTACGAGACATCTGTGTCGGTGTCGAATCAAAAGCAATCGACTGTGTCAACAGGAAGTAGCAGGACTTGTTTTATTAGTACATAAGCACACGTATGTATGAGGATTAACCTAACCAACCCTGAAAGAGGAGCTCCACGCTTTGCTTTTACTGCTCAGTGTAAGAGTAAAGTAACCCTCCCTAACCATGACAAAGTGGTCATGCTCCTCCACACACACACACACACGCGGCAGAAGAAATATGTCTAACTGTAAAACTCCAGAGGAGCAGTGATAGCTATTTTAAAATGCGGCACTAAATCACTGGGAAAAGTTCTGCAGTAAAAAGCTTTAGTTTACATACGCAAAAATGCAAATGATCTGACATCTCATTCTATGAGAGTGAACAGACGAACAACACAGGCCAAAAAAAGTGAGAGACGGGGTCACAGATTACCAGAGGCTCAAACAAAAACACAGTTGAATAAAATGTCCTGTATAATTAGGGATGCCCTTTTAGCCCTTTCTCCTACTAGGCCACCGTAGTCTTTCAAAGGCCTGCAGAAAGCACTTTTTGGAAAGAAGTCCACAGCCCGAAGCAGCAGAAAATGTTGACACGTTGCAGCCGGCGGTAGAAGAAAACGTAGGTGCCACAAAAAAACGCCGCATCGGTGGAAAAACAAAACGGCCGTTCACTTAAAAAAAAACTTTGAGTGTTTTGGAGGGCTGTCTGCTCGAGAACAGAGGATGAGAGAGGAGCGGAGACAGTATTTTTATTTCCAAGAGTGGGAAATGCCCCCAGAAACGGAAGAAAAAATAATGCCCTCTCTAACCTCGGTGTCCACACTTTTATGCCTCAGATCTGATGGTGGAGACGATTGGACCGACTGTAGCAAAGACTGTAATATTTGGCAAAGGTCACAACAGGATTAGAACATTGCAATTTGTCTCCGCGTTGAAATCTCAGTGCCCGGCGGTGCGAATGTTTGTTGTCGGGCGTCGAGATAAATCAGCTGTTTGTGTGTGTGCGTGTGTGTGCGAACCTTTCTGAACTCAAGCTGTTTGTTGTTTGTCCAGATGAAGTGCTGCAAGTATTGGCCTGATGACACCGAGCTCTACGGTGACATTAAGATAACACTGCTGAAGACAGAAACTCTGGCAGAGTACACCGTTCGCACCTTCGCCATGGAGAGGGTGAGTCAGCCCCGCATTATTTTTATCTCGGCTCTCTGGATGCAGCTCCGATGTCGTGTTTACCCAGCGATACGTTTCCCCTTCGCATCCGGGTTCGTTTAATTGGTTTCTATTCGCGAACTCCGCCGCTCTCGCAATAACGGCAATCTCGTTAAATCTGTTTCTTCCAGAGAGGTTACCCCGCCAAACACGAGGTGTGCCAGTTCCACTTCACCTCCTGGCCCGAGCACGGGGTGCCCTACCACGCCACCGGTCTGCTGGCTTTCCTGCGCCGAGTCAAGGCCTCGACGCCTCCCGACGCCGGCCCGGTGGTGGTCCACTGCAGGTAAAACCAACCACCTCAACACCTCACAGAACGGAGGCTTTAAATAACTCCAGCCTCAGATATCCCGCCGCTCGTTATTATCGTATCGCTCTGACGTCAGCTCATTTGCTTTGTTTCTCCGTACTTTGAGCTTTTCTACATTTCCCAGAATACCTTTCAGCCTCTCGGCGCTGCGTCCGTGTAGGCGGTGAGCACAATAGTGACAACAGCATATACCAAAAATAAAACATGGCTGTCCAACAGGATCCTGTATTTCACACATAACCAAGTGGAAATTCACAACAACGGAGGCAGTTTTGACGATCAAGAACCGTGTGTGTCTTTTTCAGGATTTTTCTCTGCGTGACAGGCAAAAGAAGCCTTTCCTTGAAAGGCACATTTTAATATTCACACTTTGCATAACTAAGAAACCTGAGGGGAAACACTAGAAATATGACAAATGGTATTTTTTTCACTTTCAGTTTTCTACTACTACTGTTACTACTGTTAAATCCGTCTGTTGATTGTGAAGTGCCCGGAAAAGAAATCATCTAATAAGCAATCTGTGAAATTGAATCATTTGGTAACCATGGTAGCACATACAAGGGATTCCCCACAGGAGACAGTCCAAAGCGTTTGGTGTGTGATGTCAGACTGGCAGTTCATTAAATCCATTAACATTGTCTCCATTGTCTCTTTTTTCCCCTCCTAGATTGGAAATCTTCACAACAGTCGATTTACAGTCTAATAATACTAATGGTGCTCATTTTAAAGTTCAGCATCATTTGCTTTCGCTTTCAAGAGCTTGGTTGTCTTACTATGGGTCCATGCAGCGCTGATGATAAAGAATGATAAATATGCCATAAGATTAAGTTACCTGTCATGCTTACAGTTCGTGGTTTATTTGTAAAAAAACAAACACAAAATGCAGCCGAACTAAAAGGGCAACAATTACACTGTTTTTTTTTTTCTTAGCCCACACCGAATGAACTCGCAGGTTTGAAGGTTGAGTCATTAAAAGCAAACAAGAGAAACGCACTCGGCTGATGCGAGAGGCAGCGGTGAAATGCTGCGAAGCACTTTGCTTTGCTCAAATTCCTTTTCTGTGAGAAAAAAAACCCATTTACAAGTCACATTGTGTTTTTGCTAAAATTGTGGAAATTTTCTTCAAGCACGCACAACACACAAGACTCGACTGAGAGGGAATGGCGTCAAAAATGTGCTAGAAGCTAAATCTGCCTGATGCTCTTGGTGTGTGTGCAGCTGGATTAAATATTGCACTGCGCATGATAGGCCACCAAGTCAACACAACAAATGAAAGTAGTGCCGCTTGTAGACGTCTGTCAGAAATATCAGCCGTCTCGGTAAAGAGAGCGTGAGCGATGTGAAGGCGGCCAAATATCGCCGGGACTCCGATCGTTCGCTATAATGCAGAGATTTATTGTTATCTCTGTTTTTGTTTTAAACCCGTCTGCTCTCGCACACCAGCTACCTGACTCTGATCAGGCACCGATCCTTTTGCATCTCACCGTGAAAGATGGGCTTGTTTAACAGTATCCGTGCACTACGGGGAGATTTTCTGTCTGCTCAGTCAAAAAAATCAAGAAGAGGCTGAGGGGAAAGATTCGTTCTTGAGACGTATAACCTCTCAGTGCAGATATTCAGAGAGTTTTAAAGTAACCGAACCCTACCTGGAGAGAGCTGAGGCATTCACAAACACCCACACATGCCTTTCATAACAGTGTTACGCCCAGACACGGAAGGCACAGGCCAGCCCACGGGGCATTTTTAAATGTCTTAGCACTCTCTAACTAAAAGGTTTTTCACTGTCAAACTTCAGCTTGGATTTTTTTTTTCTGACGGCAGAGTATAATGGTCACCGTATTTCCTTTCCTTCTCTCCAGAACAAAGCCTCTTATTATTCTTGACTTTAGGCAGAATATCTCGATCATTACTAAAGGCTCCCCGCTGAGACTTTTTTGTCATTTCAGCGGCGTACTCAGGCCTGTCGATCCCTCTCCTCTTTCTCTCTGCACCAGTATGGGGGCGGGCCGGACCGGCTGCTACATCGTGCTGGACGTCATGCTGGATATGGCGGAGTGCGAAGGAGTGGTGGACATCTACAACTGCGTCAAGACCCTGTGCTCCCGACGCATCAACATGATCCAGACTGAAGTGAGTGGGAGGGCGACGCTGTCACCCAGGAGCTTTTGTTTTCCATTTGATCCGCCTTCGGAAACGGCGTCCCTACGACCGGAGGAGAGAGGCGGCCGTGGAGGATGTGCTCAGATGTGAAAACGCTCCATTAAAAGTTCAACTTTGCATTCAAAATTCTGTTTGAAGTGCAGCATAAAGTACAAATATTAACAGCAAAAGAACTTAAAGCTTACTTAATGCAGTAAAATGTGTACTTTCTGCTCCCTCTGATATGCAGTGAAACGAGCAGTGTGCAACTTACGTTCTCCTCTACAACTCTCAAATGAAAACCAAAGTGATTTAAGTGTTTATTCTTATTAAGTGTAATAATTATTCTCAACTCATTTAAAAGCGATGATTACGTTACAACGTTTACTTCGAGAGGAGTAAGTCGTCTTGATGCGGGACTCTTTTTAAAGACAACGATCAGCTCTTCGTACAGTCAGACTCACTTTAATTGAGCAAATAAACACACATTTGAAAGTTTTTTTCTGTTTAGAGCGCGCTCAGTGTGAACCTCCAGCCTTCAAAATAAACAAGGCAGAGAAAGACATTAATTACCGGAGTAAATAAAAGTATTAAAAGTTGGAAAAACATTGTGAAAAATCTTCCCTTATTAACAAGTCTGGGAAGTGGAGTCGGTGCAGTAAATACCAAAACAATGGTATGAATCTCCCTTTTAATTTCCTCTCTTCACCTTTCGGCTACGGCTCGTCTACCAGTCGAATACACATTTCTGCAATTAGAGAACACATTAAAAATGATAAATAAGTTGGAAGAGGGACAGTTTTATGCCTGTAATTTTGAATGTATCCCCGTCTCTTTGATCTTTTGTTTGGTTGAATGTCAAAACAAATTTCCAAGCTTCCTCGTTAATTGCACTGCTCATGACGGTATTTAAATATCGTGTGTGGGTAGTGTTCGCCTCCTCTGATGTGTGATTTATGCACTTTTTACCCCATTTATAGACAGTTTTCTGCTCGGAAACAATGCCCGAGAGTGGGCATGGGAACGTGACGAACGCGTGACAGTTACGAATATTAGTCAACATTCAACGGCGGTAATTAAATTCGCCATTGTTCTTCAGAAGTGGGCAATTAACAGTAAGGACGCTCGTAAGTGCAGCGGGGTTTTTTTTTTGTTTTTTTTTTGTGTGTGTGTGTGACTTTGTCAAATGGTGACTGTTTCCCCCCCCTCCGCCTCGCAGGAGCAGTACGTGTTCATCCACGACGCCATCCTGGAGGCCTGCCTGTGCGGAGAGACCGCCATCCCCGTCAACGAGTTCGCCCTCACCTACAAGGAGATGCTGAAAGTTGACTCTCAGAGCAACACCTCGCAGCTCAGAGAGGAGTTTCAGGTAACAAGCTCGTGCTTTTGTGTGAAATATCGTTAATACGAAGGCTCCTGATCGATCTCAGGTGCTCCCTCGCCTCAACTCCTTAAAGCTGAAAGTGTCTGTTGCCGCCCAGTTGTCACTTTATTATGCACAGCTGGATAAAAGTAATGCAGTGTAATACGACACCGGGCATAAACCCCACCTTCATCAGGGTTGTTCACTTTTCTAAACTGTTTTCGAGAGGTGCGTCCTGTTACACAGGCGGGTGTTCGTGTTAGCTTGTCCAGCTCATTTAAATCGATGAGGCTGGGCTAAATGAAGAATCTACATATACACCCCGCTCCGTGTGATGAAATATGGCTGTCGCAGAGTCAGCGGGTTCACACACGGCTGGTTTCCAGCACCAGTCACGGTCGGTCACAGTCACAGGTTGTGTAGTGGACGTAAGGAGTTTCAGAGATTTGGTTTATATTTCCGCAACGGACTCGTCACCACACCTTCACCCTACACGACTGCTCCTCTGTGGATCAGATCCTTCTTTACTTTAAGCCTCAGTAGCCATTGTGTCATTACTGAACATGGGTCAGGTCTCATTCTCAACAATCAATCAACAAACTTCCAAATCCAAAATCCAAAACGCATGCAGCCCGAGCTGACCAATCACAGTCCAGTACAGTGGATTAAATGTGTAGTTAAATTTTTACAGAGGTGCACATCAACCATGTTGTCCACAGCAGAGCTACGACAAAATAAATGTGAGCTGATGTGACTGATATCTGAATTAAAGACGGCCTCGCTGTATACGTGCCGCACTCGGCTTTTACTGCTGTTAGCTGTAAATATTCAAAGTATGCTGGACTCTCAAAAGTCAGCCGACGAATAATGAAATATCCTTGACCTCCTTCTAGTGACGGCACTGCGTTCTGCACACGCTTTGCCGCTACTTGACTTTTCTTTCATTGACGTATATGTCCATTTCACAGCAACTCACTGATTGCTCTGAAACAGCTTCAGTCTGTGGCTCCTTCACAAGCCTTCATTTGGCTCCACAAACACACCGTGCCTGGAGGTCTGTGCGTCTTTCAGGAGAAAAATCCTCTTTCCTCTGCTGGAAATGGAGAGGCGGTTCATATGAGAGCGATAACCACCAGCGCTGAAGCTTTTCTAAATTGGCGTAAATTAAACATAAAAAACATTTTCCTCCACGGAAAAGTTTTTCGATGGCAACTACGAATGTATATTTGTCTTTTATGTAATGGTGCTGCCTTGTTCACACTTATAATCGTGTTATTGATGGGTGACCTTTGGCCAGAATAATTAGAATTTCTCCTCTCTGCAAGCAGCACAATTACCTTCCCTCAGCGCTGTTCACATGAGTCGTCCAATAAGACAGCCTCTCATAATTGCAACTTGTGGCTGAGACACAATATTCCAGTTACTAGCTGGTCTGTTCTATTCATTTTCTCTAAACCAATAGGGACTCATTCATACCATGAACCAAGTTAGATAATCACTTCATTTCACTTTCCATTGCTTTGTAATGTGCTTATTCATAATGTATGAGATTGCACTAAATGTGTTTTTATCCATTAAACCTTGTGGGCTTTTTGACTGATAATTAATGTGTTTTAAAGTTTCCCGGAGATGACTGGAGATAGTTGTGCTTGTCAAGTATTGACAGTCAGGCTGTTTGAGTGGAGAGTATTTTCATTGCCTCTGTCCATCTCCCTTTGATCCCATTTCTGCTCCGCTGCGTCTGTCTCCTCTTATCACAATCCTCATTCTCCGTCTTTAATTTTATCTCTGAATCTAAAATGTGAACACATTTTCAAACACACGTGCCAACGTTTTAATTATCTTCTCTGCACAAATCCCCCCTCCCCCTCCTCCTCCTCCCCCTCTCAGACTCTGAACTCGGTGACTCCTCACCTGGATGTGGAGGAATGCAGCATTTCCCTGATGCCCAGGAACCGCGAGAAGAACCGCAGCATGGACGTCCTGCCGCCGGACCGCTCGCTGGCCTTCCTCGTCACCACCGAGGGAGAGAGCAGCAACTACATCAACGCGGCGCTCGCCGACAGCTTCCTGCGGCCCGCCGCCTTCGTGGTGACGCCTCACCCGCTGCCCGGCACCACCACTGACTTCTGGAGGCTCGTGTACGACTACAGCTGCACCTCGGTCGTGATGCTCAACCAGCTCAACCAGTCCAACTCTGCCTGGGTAAGAGGAGCCAAACCAGCTGGAGATTAAACTGCCTACACTCCAAAAAAAAGTCATTTTATCACAAATCTCATTAAGTTGAGCTCTAACGTCGAACTTGTCAGCACGCCACTTGCAATTTAGCCATGGGTGATTTTAAAATCCTCTGTGTAACAGCATCTGCTTCACAGCTGGATTTTGATTAGTGCCATACAGAGCATATACATCCACTCTAATAATACAAATATTACACAGCGTAATTTTACAGCCAGGCAAGGTAATTTTTATTTATGAAGCA